>CACRXK020015705.1:0-10605 GCA_902702795.2 Paramuricea clavata
ACTTTTTCCTACTTTTCTTCAACTTTTCCTATTTTTTATTAAAAATTGCTTGATTTTCCTACTTTTTCTCATAAAATCCTACTTTTTTAAGACAGCTTGGGGAATCAGTATGTTATAGCTCTCGTAATTAGATCTATAGTACCCGTAATTTTTATTCCCTATTTGTGTCGCAGAGCATAAGATCTCAGGAGGAGAAGAAGTGCATTTTCCGAGTATAAAATTTCATAGCATCTCTAGAATCATAATCAATAAATTAATGAAGACTCCGAAAGTGCCATTTCCGACGATCTATAGAGATTCCAAATATTCAACTCCCTCCTCAGTTGATCAAGCATCATATATACAGGGCCATAGCAACCGGGGGACTGCAGCCCCCCAATAATTTGCTAATAATAATTTTTTTTCAAAATCTTGATGCAGACCTTTATCATTTAATCCATGACAAACTGCAAAGAATGAAGATATTACCCATACTTTCCTGCAACTTATCCAATATATAGTTTTAATTAAATACGCCTTTGCCCATTTAGTACTACTAAATTGTAAATTTCGACATACTAAAACGCTGTTTTTTGACCATTAGAATTCTGTCAAATCTTCCCCAAAGTCCAGGAAATGGCATTTCAGAGATTCTAAATTTAAAAATTTCCTCAGGCCTTCGGCCCTCGCTTTCAGCCCCCCCCCCCTCCCACAATCGAAAAGAGCTTCTTACGGCCCTGTAGCCCAATACATGCATTTGAATTGTGTTGCTGCAGAGCAGATGCCTTAGCTTTTATACCGATGCAATTTAAAAGTTTTGAGAAAAAAATGCTGCATAGGTGAATGAGTACATAAAAATATTGAGCACCAAAAATTTACACAATTGTGTTATTTGCATCTCCAAAACTCCTACTTTTGTCCTACTTTTCTACACATTTTCCTACTTTATTCCTACTTTTTCTAAAATTCTAGTCCTACTTTTGTCCTACTTTTCTATACAAGGATGCCAGAAAGCCTGCAAACATAAAATACAGTATGACCAGTTTGACAACACTAAAACATTGTATATTTTTAAGGTCTTTTAATGGGACAATATAGTAACATTGTATTTTAATGCTTTTTTGCCTGGGAGAAATTCTGTCCATAGGCATACGAGGCTGGGGGTTGCAACCCCTCCAGTCAGTGTTTAGTTGGGCAGAATTCTGCTTTAAAAAAATATTAGGCAATTGTTTTAAGATTGACCTTAATTAAACAGTATATAGACAGGAGATGTATTCCTTCTATTTTATACCTCTTGTTCATCTTTAAATAAAGTCATGACAATGTTGGGCAATTTCTATCCACCTGTACGCCAATATTATTTTTCAATGCTGGGAGTGGCATTCCAGAAAACCTATAGTACACAAATTTCCTGGAGAAGCATGCCCACAATCCTGGTAAAAATCCATGAGTTTCTTTGTTGCTGTCTAATTGTGCTGGCACTGAGATTGCCCCTCTCACTTTTGCTGTTTGTTTTGTAGTTTCCTATCAGAAAGATTAAACCGACTCCTCCAAAGAAATCCCCAGTAAAACTTCATAAATGGACATTTGAGGAAGATAAAGCATTCATTGAAATCATGCAAATGATTACGATTGAAGAGGTTTATACCAATTATGTAATACCTCTAGTTGTTTTAATACATCATTAAGCTAGAGCAAAAGCATCACCTTTCATATACTTTATCATATAGCATCCGTGTTTCTAGTGAAATGAATGTGTGCAACATTTTAAAATTGTGCACATAAGATTTTATTTTTAAAAACATTTTAATTATCTTTAAGTACAGTAATATTATGTTAGTATTTTTTCAATTTTAAAATAAATAAATTTCATCAACATCAATTAATATGTAGTGTGTGATCTTTTTATTAATTTGTGATGAGCAAGGGAAGACTATACACTGAAAATCATGAAAACCATACATACCATAAACCCCCGAATATAAGCCCCCCCCCCCCCATGTATAAGCCCCCCTTGTGTAAGCCCATCAAAAATCGCTTACGAAAGAATATAAGCCCAGTGCTTTTAGGTGGAGGTTTACGGTAGATTGTCAAAAAACTGCATAATTGATAAGATGGTGTCCATGCATGGGATACAATACTTATGGTATAATCAGGGAAGTGACGAAAACACATGCAGTACAGGAAAACCGGGGTAGGGCCAAGACTGTACCACTACAGGTTCCCCAGCTCTATCCTTACAAATAAAAGAAATGTCAGTATTACACCAGACACCAATAAACAATTTTGCAGCTTCTGCTAAACATTTTCTTTCAATGTTTTTTAACCCATTGAGTATTTGAGTGTCAGCACTCTCCCCCCGATGAGTAAATAGTCTAGTGTTAGACAGTAAAATAATCTGGCGTTAGGCAGAGTATAATAATACACAACTGGTTGATTATTTGAGCATAGATAACTGGTTGATCAGTATAAATCCTTGCAACGCATCACACAGTAGTCAATAGATTTATATATAGTGTTGCGATAGTGTTGAATTTCCTCCATTTCATTCTTTACAACAATGCTAACACTGGGCGCTTCTTCCATCATTCGGTGTGTATGAATGTCTGTCAGGGCAAACAGGGTTTATTGGCAATATAAATAGTTATACAATCAGTTGGATGATGTAATTCTGTTGGTGGAAGACACTATCCAGCTCATCATCTTGACTATCTGGGTCACATGGTGGGATTGCTTGGGATGTTGGTGATGTTGAAATGTCAAACTCCCAACAACATAACATTGTTATATTCTTTGTTTATACCTCCTTCCCGTAGATCATTAGGGTCGAAGAACTACATGATATGAAATAAAAATACATTTAATTATTACTGCTGTATTTATACAACATTGGAGCATTTTTATATTTCTATTTTAATTTTTATATAAAAATCATCTCACCTTAAAAACACAACTACAGTGAATTTGTACCAGTGCAGGACTACCGCAATCAGCGAACAATTTCATCAATTTTTATCCCGTTAACCACAGCTGGACAAAGGACTATTCTTCGAACTATCCGTAAAACTATAAACATCAACCACACGACATTCAAGTTCGGTAATTCTTCCGGAATCAAAATTAAAGGCTGTTTTGACACACAGTAACATACAGAAGCTCGTGTCCACCCAAAAACGAAGCTTTGTTTCCATGCATAGTGCAAAAATCCACCATTTTACAATATTTTTTCGATAAATCTTTTCTGAATCTCTTGAAACCTCGAGGTGTAAACACAGCGAAAGCCGACCGAACAATGACGGCGCAGAGCGAGAAATCGATAATATGTAAAAAACCGCGCCTGACCGCGTTGCATGCCGGTATAGTCCTCACTCCTCCTCTGGTCAGTGACATCATGGATAGGAAACTTTCTGACGTCACAGTCTAAACCTAGTTGCAATCTGTGACGTCACGTGTATTGCCAAAGTTCTCGGCATTTTTGTTGTTTCGCTATATTTTCCGCTTTAAAAGAGTAATATTGAAGCATAAACTGGTCTAATTGTTTTAAAAACATGCTTAAGCCACGACAAAGTATTCAAGGTAAATGTTTTTCGTCTGTGTTTTGTATTTTTTTACATTTGTAGCTACGAAATTGGCGTCGCCAATTTTAACGAAATTTGCGATGCATTTCTCACTGTTTAGTGCTTGAAATATTTGCTAAAATTGACCGGGAATACTTAGAGATTTCATCGTAGAATGGCGTAGTTATATTTATTTGCTGTTTGACTAAAACGTTTAGCTGTATTATCGCTAAACATGCCGTTTTTGAGAATTTGGTTTGCAACTAGGTTTCAACGCCATCATCCCATTGAAAACATTAGGTCACGTCAGCTAGTTTCCTATCCATGTATTTTATTATCCATGGTGACATAGACATAGTGCGACCAGTCTGCCTCCGGAAATACCCGCCCACTACCAGGTGATCTCGTGTTCGTATTTTAGCCAATCAGCGCTCAGAAAGGGTTGTCCGAATAGAAATCCATTTTGATGTATTCAGTCAATTATATCTTTCGTTATTCTTTATGAAACTAGTTGAAATTTTTTAATTATGTTTGGTTATGAGAACTATAGCTCTGACAAAAATATGGAATCGAAATAAAGTATATTACAGGAGATATTCAGTTGTTTTAATCATAAAATGGATTTCTATTTCACAACTAGTGCCAGTACTTTTCCGCGTATCAAGATCATCTGGTATGCGGTGTAAAGTTTTTTCCACTTGAACCATACCGTACCGAAACGTACTGGTGAGCATGCGTAGATTGAGAAGAGGTTAATAAATTCGGTTGATTCGCGTATCAAAATTGAAAGTTCGTTGCAAGTCAACTTTTTGGCGTACTACTACCAAAATTCGGTGATACTGGTCATGCTCATGAGCATACTGGATTTTGGTATATATATGGGCGTGCTTATGAGAATACCTTATCGTGGTATCGCATAAGCACGCCATGTATACTACGTAAGTATTAACCAATCAACATTAACCAATTAAAATGTTTTTGATATGCTTCGGTACGGTACGCTTGAAGTGGAAACCTGGCTTACAGGGTCATATTTCTGGGTACTTTTTCTTGGAATTTGGATACTCAGAATTATACAGTGACAGCTTATTTTGTCTATTTTTGGTTTCGTCAAGACAGTTTTAATGTCGTCACTACCACCTTGAAAAGTCATTGAGCCTTAGTGAATTTTGTAAATTTAAATTTGCTGAAATTGTACATGACAACATGACATGCCTATATACAACAAGCCGCCAGCATGGTTGTTTCACTATAATTTATAAAGTTTAATTTATCTTTTATTACGTTCATTTTGCGACTGATCACATTTTCGGATTGTATACGTGTCAGGGGGGGTTCCCAACCCTTAGAAAACAACTTTGCTTGCAATTTTGAATATGCAATCAAATTAACACTACAACAGCAAGTGGCGCACTGTTTGGTAAACCATTAATGCATCATGGTCGAACGACTGCTTAAAATTTGGGCTCTTTTCTTGTTTGTTCACCGTATGCTGGATATTGGCTGTGACTTGTACTACCACTACTGCTTTAAGGATCCAAATTCCGTTCTGGATGCTATACTGTCAATATTATGCCTGTGCGGTGTCCTGTTTAACTTGGTTTCTCTGAATCGCTTATTGAACGCTTTTCGCAAAATGCTTCAACCACCCGATATTGGGAAAATCAACGTCTCAAGAGTTCTCTTGCCCGAGCTTAATTTTTTTGTGCTGGAGGGGGTGGTGAATGTGATTCAGGCCGGCATTGTATCCTACAACATTGGCGCAAGAGACTGTTGGAATTCCATGGATTATGGCTTCACTTGCTGTTGCTGTTGTGGTGCTATTATGCAGAGCGTTTGCTTTTCAAAAAACCTGTGTGGATGTCGTCACGGAGACTCTTCTCATTACTACTGTCAGGATGTGAAATTTATAAACTTTATCGGCCTTGTTTTGTCTCTTATTTATGCGCTCATTGAGGTTGTCCCTATCGCTGATGCGCAAAAATTACAAAGTTGTTGAGACACCTGGAATAGATGAATAGATAATATGAATGACGGGCACCTTTTCTCGTGCTACTTTTTTTTCTGATAAACTTATATAAATGATAGATTGATGGAGCAAATTGTATACTGACTTTTCATTATACTAAATGACTCTAATATTGAGGTTAGACTAATACTAGAAGTTACTATCGCAAGAGAAGTGTTGCCTTACGACCCAAAGTCTGGGGATTGATCTATACCAAAAAACTTCATTTATTTTAATTGCCCTATATATACACTGTATGTATGAATTTATTTTGTTTAATAATGCAATAATTACTATATACTGTAAACTGTACTTCGGATTTTCATAATTACACATGTGATTGTTGGTACCAATGTTTTAAACCGTCTTCACTTGTCAAAACGTCTAGAAGAACACATGCAATTGGGAAGAACAAACATATGTCTTTTAACGTGATATGATTTCCATAAGACTGGCCGACGGGTCGCGGCGCTTTTGTGTATAAGGAGGGCGTGTGAGTTGGGCGGATCGCATGTTATTAGCATTGATGAAGATCCGGGCTTACGGATCGAAAGCTTTGCAATAATAAATTTATGGGAATCAACTAACATCACGGCTAAAAAGAACCTAATGAAATTAGTAAAATTGCAAAATTTGGTTGCGAAATTTTGTACATGTTTGTATTACGTGCGGAAATTGTTACCCGTTTCGGCTCAAAAATGGTCATTTCCGCACGTAATACAAGCATATTCAAAACTTACAAGGCTATATTTTCCGTATTTTGCAACATTTTCGTAACCAAACTTTGCAATTTTACTAATTTTAATACGTTCTTTACGGGAATTTACTTTTTTTGCAAGTTGTCTATTAATCGTGTGTACGTGATAAAAAAATTATTCTGTAAGTCGTTTAGGCAAAGAAAAACTAGAGAAGTTAGAGAGAATTCCACATTTACGTTATCTATGTAAGTCTTTATTCCTTCTGTCGCTTTCAGGACAATTTATGATATCAATATCATAAATGTCCCTCCGGAAATATCCGCCCACTATGCGGTGTAAAGGATCATATTTCATGGATCAGGGTATTTACTTTTTCTTGGAATTTGGATACTCAGAATTATACCATGACTCTTTTCTTTTGATTTCGTCAAGACAGTGTTAATGTCGTCATCATCACCTTGAAAAGTCATTGAGCCCCTTCTGGATTTTGTAAATAGTTAACTAAATTTGCTGAAATTGTACATGACACTATACCACAAGCCAGCATGGTTGGTTCACTATAAAGTATAATTTATCCTTTGTTATGTTCTTTGTTATATTGTATATGTGTCAGGGGGGTTTCCCAACCCCTCAGAAAACAACTTGGCTTGCAAGTTTGAACATGCAATAATTGACACCAGAGAATTGACACTATACAAGCAGCAAATGGCGCACTTCCTTTTCTGTTTGGTAAACCATTAATCCATCATGGTCGAACGACTTCTTAAATTTTGGTCTCTTCTGTTCATTGTTTGCCGTATGTTGGATATTGGCTGTGACTTCTACTACATCTACTGTTCTAAGGATTTAAATTCTGTTCAAGATGCTATTCTGGCGATGATATGTATGTGCGGTTCCATGTTTAACTGGGTTTTTCTGGGTCGTTTATTCAACGCCCTTGGCAAAGTCCTGCAACCATCCGATATTGGGAAAATCAACGTCTTAAAAGTTCTTTTGCCCCAGCTTAATTTTTTTGTTCTGGAGGGAGTGGTGAATGTACTTCAGGCCGGTATTGTATCCTACAACATGCTACAAGAGGCTGCTGGGATTTCATGGATTATGGGTTCACATGGAGTCGCTGTTGTGGTGCTATTATGCAGTGCGTTTGCTTTTTGAAGAACCTGTGTGGCTGTCATGGAGACCCTTCTCATTACTACTGTCCGGATTTGAAATGCATAAACTTCTTCGGCCTTGTTTTGTCTCTTATTTATGCGCTCATTGAGGTTGTCTCTATCGCTTATGGGCAAGAGTTACAAAGTTGTTGAGACACCTGGAATATGTGAACGGATTATATGAATGACGGAGACCTTTTCTTGTGCTACTTTTTTCCCCTGATAAATTATATAAATGATAGATTGATGGAGCAAATTGTACACTGACTTTTCATTATACTAAATGACTCTATAACATTCAGGCTATAGACTAAATATAACTGAGAACGGCCGTAAGACTATATATCTTCATTTGTAGTTGTGCATGATGTTACATGACAGTTGCAAATGGACAACTTGCATGTTAGACTAAATTTTAATCTAACTGTAAAGAGAAGGGAATCAAACACCACAGCAAAAAAGAACATAATGAAATTTAGTAAAATTGAAAAATTTGGTTGCGAAATTTTGTACATCAGTTGTATCACGTGCGGAAATTACCATTTTCGGCTAAAAAATGGTAATTTCCGCACGCGATACAAACATACACAAAATTTGCAAGGCTTTATTTTCCGTATTTTACAACATTTCGTGACCAAATTTTGCAATTTTACTGATTTTAACTAAGTTGTTTACGGGAATTTACTTTTTTTGCCTAAATCAAAAATTAGTCTAACATGCAAGTTGTCTATTAATCGTGTGTACGTGATAAAAACATTATTCTGTAAATCGTTTAGGCAAAGAAAAACTAGAGAAGTTAGAGAGACGTCCACGTTTACGTTATCCATGTAAGTCTTTATTCCTTCTGTTGCTTTCAGGAGGGTCTTAATGGGGGTCTTTGGGTGTCAGTTGTCAGCTAAAATTTAAGCCAATTGTCAGTTGTCAGTGCGATATATTGCAAGCTGTCAGTAGTCAGTTACTGCAAAATGCTGACTTATAATTTTTTTCATCATTTCTCAGTAGTCAGTTAGGATATTGTGTCAGTTGTCAGTCAAAAATTCAGGCAAATGTCAGTAGTCAGTTAACCCCATTCAGACCCTCTTTCAGGACAATTTATGATATCAATATCATAAAATGTCCCTCCGGAAATACACGCCCACTATGCGGTGTGAAGGATCATATTTCAGGGTACTTTTTCTTGGAATTTGGATACTCAGAATTATACCATGACAATTTGCTTTTGATTTTGTCAAGACAGTTTTAATGTCGTCATCATCACCTTGAAAAGTCATTGAGCCCCTACTGGATTTTGTAAATGGTTAAATTTGCAGAAATCGCACATAACACTATACAACAAGCCAGCATGGGTGTTTCACTATAAAGTATAATTTATCTTTTATTACGTTCTTTGCGATTGATCATATTTTCAGATTGTATATGCCGCCAGGGGGTTTCCCTTAGAAAACAACTTTGCTTACAATTTTGAACATGCAATATTGACAATAGTGGCGCACCTCGTTTTCTGTTTGGTAAACCATTAATTCATCATGGTCGAACGACTGCTTAAATGTTGGTCTTTTTTGTTGATTGTTTACCGTTTATTTGATATTGGCTGTGACTGCTACTGCGACTACCATTTGAAGGATTCAAATCGTGATCGACATACTATACTGACGTTGACATGTCTGTGCGGTACCGCGTTTAACTTGTTTTTTCTGTATCGTCTATTCAACGCTCTTCGCAAAGACAAAGTCCTGCAACCACCCGATATTGGGAAAATCGACGTCTCAACATTT
This sequence comes from Paramuricea clavata, assembly GCA_902702795.2. Classification (NCBI taxonomy): domain Eukaryota; kingdom Metazoa; phylum Cnidaria; class Anthozoa; order Malacalcyonacea; family Plexauridae; genus Paramuricea; species Paramuricea clavata. The sequence continues at coordinate 9,169 of CACRXK020015705.1, forward strand.
CTCTTGCCCGAGCTTAATTTTTTTGTGCTGGAGGGAGTAGTGAATGTGTTTCAGGCCGGCATTGTATCCTCCAACATTGGCGCGAAAGGCTGCTGGGATTCGATGGATTATGGCTTCACTTGCTGTTGCTTTTGTGGTGCTGCTATGCAGTGCGTTGGCTTTTTAAAGAACCTGTGTGGCTGTCACGGAGACCTTCCTCATTACTGCTGTCAGGGTGTGAAAGTTGTAAACTTTCTCGGCTTTGTTTTGTCTCTTACTTCTGCGTACATTGGGGTTGCCTCTATCTTTAGTGCGCAAAAATTCCGAAGTTGTTGACTGGACTCCTGGGAATATATGAATAGATGATATGAATGACGGAGACCTTTTCTCGTGCTACTTATATAAATGATAGATTGATGGAGCAAATTGTATACTGACTTTTCATTATACTAAATGACTCTAACATTGAGGTTAGACTAAATACTAGAAGTTACTATCGCAAGGGAAGTGCTGCCTTACGACCAAAGTCTGGGGATTGATTATACCAAAAAACTTCATTTATTGTATGAATTTATTTTGTTTAATAATGCAATAATTACTATATACTCTAAACTGTACTTCGGATTTTCATTATTACACATGTGATTGTTGGTACCAATGTTTTAAACCGTCTTCACTTGTCAAAATGTCTAGAAGAACACAATTGGGAAGAACAAACATGTCTTTTAACGGGATATGATTTCCATAAGACTATATATCTTGATATCATGCATGATGTTACATGACAGTTGCAAATGGACAACTTGCATGTTAGACTAAATTATAATCGAAGTAAAGAGAAGGGAATCAAATACCACAGCAGAAAAGAATATCATGAATTAGTAAAATTGCAAAATTTGATTGCGAAATTTTGTACATGTTTATACAAATTGTTACCATTTTTGGCTCAAAATTTAAAATGGTAATTTCCGCACGTATTAATACAAACATATACAAAATTTGCAAGGCTATATTTTCCGTATTTTACAACATTTCGTAACCAAACTTTGCAATTTTATTCATTTTAATAAGTTCTTTACGGGAATTTACTTTTTTGCCTAGATCAAAAAATTAGTCTAACATGCAAGTTGTTTATTAATTGGTGTACGTGATAAAAAAATTATTCTGTAAAATCTTTTAAGCAAAGAAAAACTAGAGAAGTTAGAGAGAATTCCACGTTTACGTTATCTATGTAAGTCTTTATCCTTCTGTTGCTTTCAGGACAATTTATTATATCAATATCATAAATGTCCCTCCCGAAAAACCCGCCCACTATGCGGTGCAAAGGATCATATTTCGGAGTACTTTTTCTTGGAATTTGGATACTCAGAATTATACCGTGACAGCTTGCTTTCGGTTTCGTCAAGACAGTTTTAATCAGAGGCGTAGGAACCGGGGGGACAGCCCCCCCCCCCCCCC
>CACRXK020015706.1:0-11983 GCA_902702795.2 Paramuricea clavata
AAGTAGAGTGTATCTTCAGTGCTCCCACTGTGGATTTGACCTGTTTTAATATATACCTCTTTCCTCCCATAGAAAGTGTTTCATTATCCAAGACAGTGGTGCCGTTCATGGTCACCAGAATGTCCAAAACTTCCCGCATGTTAACGGTGAATGATCTTTTCAGTGTTGATGGTGAGCAAATGGTGAAAGAGAAAGATACTGGCGAAGTATACGAACGTCAGAAGCCGGTAAAACTATATTCTTCTTTATTAGAATTGTTTACTCCTGACAAATCTCTACATGTCTTGGATGCATGTAGTGGGGCAGGATCATGTGCCGTTGCATGCAATGCCGCCTAATATAAGTGTCTGGTATTGGAACTCTCATTTACCAAGTGCAGACTTATTGAACAAGGACTCAAGTGTTGAGAGTGTCCCATAAGTCATAACTAATTATTTACAGTAAGAGTAAATTTATTAAAGAGGCGGCCAAGTCCGTTCTGTCCATGTGCTATGAGACGGCCTTCTGATGTAAACAATACTCAAACTTTGCATTGTTTTGAGTTTTGACATATTCTGAATTGAAACTCAAATATATCTTCATTTAAAAGCATAACGTATATTAACTAACTGCATCATGAATATAGTGTGCTCCGTTTGGCAGATTTGTGGGTTGTTTACATTTTGACTTAACTGCCTCTATAAGTTTATTACGTGAACATATTAATATTGCATGTATCAAGTCCTGTTATAGATGTTGTTTCAATATTAATTAGTCAAAATTAAAATATTCAGATTTTCAACTTGTGTTTGATTCAAGTAAGTTAAGGCAATCTCTAAATCTCTTCATGCCAACTGTTTTTAACGTCTTTAATCTTTATTGCAAAAGTTTGGTTTGAATATATTCACACAAAAAGATTGGTTTCAATATTTCACGCCAACGTTTTTCTTTGATTATTATTAGTTTGACACCATGCAGTTTGGTCTGAATATTGTCACGCCATATTTTGGTCTGAATATATTCATGCCATCATTTTCGTCTGAATATTTTCACGCCATATTTTTTGGTTTGGATATTCTCACGCCAAAATTTTGGTCTGAATATTTTCACGCCAATCTTTTGGTCTGAATATATTCATGCCATAATTTTGGTCGGATTATTTTCACGCTAAAACTTTGGTCTGGATGTTCTCACGCCAAAATTTTGGTCTGAATATTTCCACGCCAATCTTTTGGTCTGAATATATTCATGCCATAGTTTTTGGTCGGATTATTTTCACGCTAAAACTTTGGTCTGAATATTTTCACGCCATATTTTTTGGTCTGGATATTCTCACGCCAAAATTTTGGTCTGAATATTTTCACGCCAAAATTTTGGTCGGATTATTTTCACGCTGAAACTTTGGTCTGGATATTCTCACGCCAAAATTTTGGTCTGAATATTTTCATGCCAATGTTTTGGTCTGAATATATTCATGCCATAATTTTGGTCGGATTATTTTCACGCTAAAACTTTGGTCTGAATATTTTCATGCCAATATTTTGGTCTGAATATATTCATGCCATAATTTTGGTCGGATTATTTTCACGCTAAAACTTTGGTCTGAATATTTTCATGCCAATATTTTGGTCTGAATATATTCATGCCATAATTTTGGTCGGATTATTTTCACGCTAAAACTTTGGTCTGAATATTTTCACGCCATATTTTTTGGTCTGGATATTCTCACGCCAAAATTTTGGTCTGAATATTTTCACGCCAATCTTTTGGTCTGAATATATTCATGCCATAATTTTGGTCGGATTATTTTCACGCTAAAACTTTGGTCTGAATATTTTCATGCCAATATTTTGGTCTGAATATATTCATGCCATAATTTTGGTCGGATTATTTTCACGCTAAAACTTTGGTCTGAATATTTTCACGCCATATTTTTTGGTCTGGATATTCTCACGCCAAAATTTTGGTCTGAATATTTTCACGCCAATCTTTTGGTCTGAATATATTCATGCCATAATTTTGGTCGGATTATTTTCACGCTAAAACTTTGGTCTGGATGTTCTCACGCCAAAATTTTGGTCTGAATATTTTCACGCCAACTTTTGGTCTGAATATATTCATGCCATAGTTTTTGGTCGGATTATTTTCACGCTAAAACTTTGGTCTGAATATTTTCACGCCATATTTTTTGGTCTGGATATTCTCACGCCAAAATTTTGGTCTGAATATTTTCACGCCAATCTTTTGGTCTGAATATATTCATGCCATAATTTTGGTTGGATTATTTTCACGCTAAAACTTTGGTCTGAATATTTTCACGCCAATATTTTGGTCTGAATATTTTCATCCCAAAATTTTGGTCTGAATATTTTCACGCCAATATTTCGGTCTGAATATATTCATGCCATAATTTTGGTCTGATTATTTTCACGTTAAAACTTTGGTCTGAATATTTTCACGCCAATATTTTGGTCTGAATTTTTTCATCCCAAAATTTTGGTCTGAATATTTTCACGCCAATATTTCTGTCTGAATATATTCATGCCATAATTTTGGTCTGATTATTTTCACGTTAAAACTTTGGTCTGAACATTTTCACGCCAATATTTTGGTCTGAATTTTTTCATCCCAAAATTTTGGTCTGAATATTTTCACGCCAATATTTCTGTCTGAATTTATTCATGCCATAATTTTGGTCTGATTATTTTCACGCCAAACTTTGGTCTGAATATTTTCACGCCAAAATTTCGGTCTGAATATTTTCACGCCAATATTTCGGTCTGAATATATTCATGCCATAATTTTGGTCTGATTATTTTCACGTTAAAACTTTGGTCTGAATATTTTCACGCCAATATTTTGGTCTGAATTTTTTCATCCCAAAATTTTGGTCTGAATATTTTCACGCCAATATTTCTGTCTGAATATATTCATGCCATAATTTTGGTCTGAATATTTTCACGCCATATTTTTTGGTCTGGATATTCTCACGCCAATATTTTGGTCTGAATTTTTTCATCCCAAAATTTTGGTCTGAATATTTTCACGCCAATATTTCTGTCTGAATTTATTCATGCCATAATTTTGGTCTGATTATTTTCACGCCAAACTTTGGTCTGAATATTTTCACGCCAAAATTTCGGTCTGAATATTTTCACGCCAATATTAAAATATTGACGTGAAAATATTCAGACCAAAATTTTGGCGTGAAAATATTCAGACCAAAGTTGTAGCGTGAAAATAATAATTTCACGCCATATTTTGGTGTGAATATATTCACGCCAATATTTTGGTCAGCTGGATATTTTCACGCCAATATTTTGGTCTGAATATATTCACGCCATATTTTGGTCGGAATATATTCACATCAAAAGATTGGTTTGAACATTTTTCATAGCTGTGTTGGCTGTACGTTTAGCTATAATTGTCAGCAATAGTGATTTTCGACATTGGCGAATAAATTTTTGCTTTATTTGCACAACCTATAACTATACTGCATAAACGTTCCGCCCATTGCTTCATTTCTGTCATCAATTGAAATTATTGGACCTATTTCCCCTCTCTTTTTTGTGACTAGACCAAAAGTAAAATTTAACTTGTTTCCAACATAACATGTTTTGTCTTTTTCTGTTTAGAAATACTATTTGCCGCCACTTTTAGGAAAATCTATTACGTTGTTACACATGTTTTGCAAAATGTGCGCATGTTTTGAAGATCTCGCTAAACCGTAAAATTACGGGACATGCTACTTTTGGCAAAAATGCCTGTGAACGTTGTGATTTCCAACGCCGGCGTTGCGAAAATCAAATATTTCCTCAAAAACTGTCCTAGACAATTGTGGATTTGGAGAAAATTAAGGATATTTTAAAGTATTATTCAAAAAAACCCTTAAATAGAATATCCCTGTTCATAATATTTCGTGTTTACGGTTCAAACAGCCAATGACTAAGTCATTGTTTTACCAAGTCCCTGCTGTTAACCAATTAACGCTGTGATCCTAATTCTGGATCACATCACACTATCAAGTATCGTGATTGGTGCGGCTCGATCTGAGAAAGCTTGCATCCTTGTGTATCCCTTATTATCCCCCTATGAATGTGGAAGAACCTCTGGTACCCAGGGTACTAAAAACATAGACCGACTAAAATTTATACGCACGAACTGAGCGCATATCTGTAAAATAGAATATATTTTCCTAACGTTGATCATAACACGTTATCGACTAAATCAAAATTTCTTTCACGGCTACCAAAAACAATCAATTGCTTCTTGGAAAAAATTGACCTGCCATTGTATTTCAGTCAGAATAATTACATGAAGGTAAATACATGTCTGAAAAAGGTGTTTTCTCTCTAGAGTGAAAAGCGCACTAGGTAGGTGTCTCAGTAGGTTGTTTGAACAATAATTTACGTGATTTTCATCTATATTCTACTTTAAAGTGCATATGGCATGAATATGATTATTTTCTTAAATGAAAGAATTAACTTTTTAAACTATTATAGAGTAATTTATTTTCCAGTTTCTCGTTTTGTGGTTTGTTCCCGAGATATTTGAATTTTTTGATATGTAAATAAGTGTGAATATGTCAGCTAATTTCATGACATCACTTTTGGTTGCAAGCTCAACTTACACTGGTTATAAATCTATTAACTCTAAAAGGTGTAGATATCAGTTTTTCTCCAGTGTTTCATTGCTTTTACCAGTGAGCGAAGTTTGAAATTATCATCTTGGATGATAGCAGTGATATTGAACCATTTCGAAGAGCTTGCCACCAACGTGACATTATAAAATAGCGGACATATTCACACTCATTTGCATATCAAACGAATTGAAATATCACGTGAGCAAATCATAAAATGAAGAAAATGAAAAATAACTTGCATTACAGTTTAAAGAGTCCTTTCATTGAAGAAAATAATCATATTCATGTCATATGCACTTTAATAAAATTTACCATGGAAACCCTAAAGGTTTTTCCGTATATGTTAGGAAAACTTGCCTAAACCTCGCACAAACGTCTGTGCTGTAATCAGAAAATCATGTAACTATAGTTCAATATGCAAGAAAATGCTGCTATCCCTTTCAGTAAAACGTTCGAAGTACAAGCTGGGAAAAATATAACGAGATTTTCTTACTATCAGCACTCATGCACTCCTTAATTCAGCGATAATTGGGAATTTGTTCACTTACATTTTTCTCGCTTGTGCTTGTAATATGTTGAGGATATCGATGATAGTACACTTTACATTCTTGAAAGGGCGCGAAGAGTTTCGCTATTTGAACCTGCTTCACCTGGAGGTATACCTTATTATAGGAAATTAACGATGCACTTTATTAACGCGGATTTCAAAAATTCGCGTTAATTTAATTAATGTTAATTTATGTTATCGTTAATTTTAAGTATGTAATTTTTATTTATCGTTAGTTAAAAAGACCTTGATTTGTTTTATGTAACACTAACTTTTCTAATATCAAAATACAGCATATTAACGTAAACTAAAAACACCAGTGCTCTTCTCAACTCAGTTCACTACCCAATTCGCGTAAATTTAATTAATTTGTCAACCATGGAGATCAGGTTCGCGTTAATATAATCAAGTTTCAAAAGACCTAGAAGCAATCCGCGTTAATTTGATGTCGCGTTAATTTATGTCGCGTTAATAAAGTGCATCGTTAATTTCCGATAATAAGGTATTTCGAAACAAAAGTTCATGCATGCACTGTGGTTTTGTTGATACTTTTAAAGCGCATATGACATGAAATTTCCTATTTTCTTAAGCGAAAGAACTCTTTAAGTTGTAGTGTAACTTATTTTTCAGTTTTTCTTTTTATGGTTTGTCCCGAGATATTTCAATTTGCTTGATATGTAAATGAATGTGAATATGTCCGATAATTTATGACGTCACGTTGGTTGCAAGCTCAACTTACACTGGTTATAAATCTATTAACTCTAAAAACTGTTGATATCTGTTCACGTTTTTCTACAGTGTTTTATCACATTTACCAGATAAGTAGAGCTCTTTCATAAAATAAGAAATTTCATGTCATATGCACTTTAAGGGTCCTTGTATGCAATCCGTTGTTGTAAATTGTATGCTATTCGCTGATTGGCTATTGTACAGTATATATGCTCGCCGGTGACTGGCTAGAAGCTAGAAAATCCACTCGTAAACTGACATAGATATAGTCCTTCGAACTGTGATAATGTTTCTACATTCACAGACACAATCATTTTATTCAGTGGTCTCCGGTGCATATTCAGTGGCCAGATTTTCAGGAATATAAAATCAAAAGTGCGATGGTTCCTTGGCTTTCTGCAACGCTCTTTGAGGTTCTCACTTACGGTAACATTTCCAGATTCTCGTGGCATGACGTAGGCATGGTTAGCTTGCAATTCAACATAGGAAAACAAGTCTTAAGACCAGTTTACACTACGCTCAATTTTTGGTACGGCACGATTAAAATTAGTGCCTGTACCACTTTTTTGGTTCCTGGACTACCTATCTAGATAGTCCAGGTACCAAAAAATGGTACGGTACCAAAAATCGAGAGTATATAATTATAGTGTAAACGGGGCTTTAGAAGTTAGAAAACCTGCTCTTTGGCTAAAAGTATTCTTTTATTTTAACACTCCCTTTTGACTGATTGAGCCAGTCTTTCTGAGAAGAAAACTTGCTATTATATGTCATAAGAAACAAGTTATTGTTGATCGATAGACTGTATTTCATCCTAACTATAAAATATATGTTATGTCAAAGTTCAAGAAGAATTCAGGATTTTTAGCTATTGTAGTGCACGTTTAAACTCATGCATGCACGCATTAATGGCGATTATCATGTACTGTACTGTATGTATCTTCTATTTAAGCTAGCTTTCATTAAATCTTTGCCTTGTACTCATTGATTTGAATAAAAGCTTAAAATACGCATTGCATGCATATGGAAATAACGGCCACTTAATTTCGATATTCAGATTTTCAATGACACAACAGAATCATCCATGCACTGGAAATTACTGTGCAATTATTTTTTTTAATCAAGAAGTATTTGAAATATTTCGGCCGTGTTGCACGCAAATATTATAGGAAACCTTATCAAATTGACATATATTTATACATTTTATCTTCAGATAAATAATATTTTAAATACAGTTAACAGAAAATACAGTACATATCAACCCGATGCCGTGACTTTTCTTGCAATTTGAGGTTCGTTCAATCATGCCAGCTTTTAGGTTTAATTGCTTTTATCAAACATTAATTCATTTAATGCAAGAATAATTTTAGTAATAAAAGGAATAAACTTTTAGGAATAATCCATGTAAATTGTCATTGAAAAGCCCATTTTAGGGAATGTCAATTAATAAATTCAAATTCAAATTTTAAATTCAAATTGAAAACAAAATTAACCTGTAATGTATACAGACTTCGAATACTTAGTGCAACTATTTTTTCGTATATATAACCTACATATTAGAATGTTAGGGTTTCTAATCCAAATGAGAATATATACATTTTAAGACCTAACCAGGAACGACTGCGCAAAATGCAGAACAGGGTCTTCTGGTAGGAATTGAACCTACGGCCCTGCGATTCCGGTGCAGCGCTCTAACCAACTGAGCTACAGAGGCCAGCTGTTGAGCTGTAACCGTAAGTTAATTTCATGTATATATAGGTAATAGGGTGTGTGGGTTGTGATAAGGCAGACTTCAATGATATGGATTTTGCACTTCACTTGGTGGAATTAATATTAGAATGTTAGGGTTTCTAATCCAAGTGAGAATATATACATTTTAAGACCTAACCAGGAACGATTGCGAAAAATACAGCACAAGGTCCTCTGGCAGGAATTGAACCTACAGCCCTGCTATTCCGATACAGGCTCTAACCAACTGAGCTACAGAGGCCAGCTGTTGAGCTGTAACCGTAAGTTCATGTACAGTATATATACGTAATCGGGTGTGCGGGTTGTGATAAGGTGGACTTGAATAACTTAAATTCTTGCACTTCACTTGGTGGAATTAATATTAGGATGTTAGGGTTTGTAATGCAAGTGAGAATATATACATTTTAAGACCTAACCAGGAACGACTGCGAAAAATGCAGCACAAGATCCTCTGGCTGGAATTGAACCTACGGCCCTGCGATTCCGGTGCAGCGCTCTAACCAACTGAGCTACAGAGGCCAGCTGTTGAGCTTTAATTAACCGTAAGTTCATGTATATTCTGTAGGTAATCGGGTGTGCGGGTTGTGAAAAGGTGGACTTCAATAATTTGGATTATTGCACTTCACTTGGTGGAATTAATATTAGAATGTTAGGGTTTGTAATCCAAGTGAGAATATATACATTTTAAGACCTAACCAGGAACGACTGCGAAAAATGCAGCACAAGGTCCTCTGGTAGGAATTGAACCTACGGCCCTGCGATTCCGGTGCAGCGCTCTAACCAACTGAGCTACAGAGGCCAGCTGTTGAGCTTTAACCGTAAGTTCATGTATATTTAGGTAATCGGGTGTGCGGGTTGTGATAAGGTGGACTTCAATAATTTGGATTCTTGCACTTCACTTGGTGGAATTAATATTAGAATGTTAGGGTTTGTAATCCAAGTGAGAATATATACATTTTAAGACCTAACCAGGAACGACTGCGAAAAATGCAGCACAAGGTTTCTGGTAGGAATTGAACCTACGGCCCTGCGATTCCGGTGCAGCGCTCTAACCAACTGAGCTACAGAGGCCAGCTGTTGAGCTTGAACCGTAAGTTCATGTATATTTAGGTTATCGGGTGTGCGAGTTGTGATAAGGTGGACTTCAATAATTTGGATTCTTGCACTTCACTTGGTGGAATTAATATTAGGATGTTAGGGTTTGTAATCCAAGTGAGAATATATACATTTGTATGTTCTCACTTGGATTAGAAACTATTCTCATTTGGATTACAAAATATATACACAAAATATATACATGTACTATACATTTGTATATTCTCACTTGGATTACAAAATATTCTCACTTGGATTACAAAATATATACATGTATATATTCTCACTTGGTTTACAAACCCTAACATTCTAATATTAATTCCACCAAGTGAAGTGCAAGAATCGAAATTATTAATTTCAAATGCCCCGCCGGGGCTAAGGTTCGAGTGGAAATACCCAACCCCCGGGATGTGCTTTGCAGGAAAATGGCTGGGCGAGGGGGATGGGCACACTTGGATTTGGCTGATGCATTAAAAGTCATGGAAAAAGAAAAAAACTTTTCATATTGCTACTATAAAATGGCTCATTGTGCTTATTCCTGTGCTTATTCCAGACTGCTTGTCAAATATTTACTTGCTAGAAGTAGAAATTTACTCTGACCACTGGATGAAGAAGACATTAAAGGACAATGGCAACAAATTTTTTTATTGTCTGTATTTATTAAGCTTACTAATGGAATACTTAATTTCATATTTTTGTTTGTCTATTGCATTTAGTTGTTCAGATAATTTGCGAAAATGTTTAACAAATTTTAGCAGTCGTCCGCCATCTTGGGAAAATTCCGCGTATGCTAATTTATGCATGAATACATTTCGTGACGTAGATGGCAGGGTAAACGCAAATCCCGCAGTATAAGTTACACTGTAACAACGTTGAGATTTGGAAGAAAATGTTTTCACAAAAAATACAAATACGTTGCAACGTGTATTCATAGTTCAATAATGTGTAGCAGCTTACTACCAATGGTCTGTGACTGTGTTTTCGACAGTAAGCGTATATTTGCGTTGTAAAATGCGCTTAGACATTGACTCCGGTTATGGTAGTTCTGCATGCTGTTCCAATTACATATATCATATATTCCAAATGTATGTATATATGTATAGCATATACATTTATGTATGTGCATGCTCTGTTGCAGAAATATAGAAATAATTTGCATTGAAATAAAAGATTCTACTGAGTATTTAGTGTTTCAAAGTGTTGTTATTATTATTAATACAAAAATAATTCAACCATTTAACTGGCGGAACTGCAACAATGTTGCAGTGGGTAATTCTAGCTTCAGATTTCACAACTATTAATTGTTTTTAAAACTAAGCAGGCTTTCAAACGACATTGCTATGCTAGTGAAATAGCTGTTATCTCACAAACAAGATTTGCCTCTTCTGTAATGTGTAGTGTCGCGCAAGTTAGACATTGCGCAATTTAGTAAATTGACATTCAAGGTCAGTATGGGATTTTCCCAGACAAGAGTTAAGTGTAAGATAACTATAATCTGGTTATATGTTGTGATATTATTTTTACATGTAGTTTTACTTGGTTCTCATTTTATATAGGCAAATATATGCATGTACTGTAGTGTATAGTTCCCAATATTATCGATATTTTCATTGTTATGTAAAATACCCTAAATTCACGTGTGGGAATATATATATATATCACCGAAATTGTAAATATTATATATAGTCAGCTCTGAGCACGGCTTGAATAACGAAAATATCTAGATTGTTCATGTAAAACGTAATGTGCACTGCAAAACGTGTATTGCCGTCTACGGTTGTATAAATAGTGACAGCCAACACACAAGTGAAATCTGTTTCTTCAATTTTCCAAAGGGCAAATCGGTAGATCAGCAATATAGGAGAAAAGCGTGGATTGAATTCTGTATAAGCGCAAAGCATTAAACTATCGTCACGACGATGTGACTAGAATATATGCTCACTTCATTTTGCCGAAGACGCGTATGAACAAGGACAGTCGCCAAAGTTTTTAGAACGAATACAATGCAATGAACCCAGCGGGCAAAATGACGTTTATCTAACGTTGAATCAACGTTGGAAAAGACCTTCCAGTGGAAGTTCCAGACGTTGGATAGACGTTGAAAAAGGGTTGACTATGCAAATTGGATCGACGTTACTGTTTCGACGTTACTGTTTCGACGTTGAAACAACGTTGAAATTAGGTTGCCAATCTCGTCAACCATAATTCAACGTTGAATCCACGTTAAAACAACGTTGAGATTGTTTCACAAATCGACGTCGTACATTTAATCATGAATGAACGTTAATTCAACGTCTGTTGGCTGCTGTTAAACCAATGTTTGTAAAACAACGTCAGAGCAACGTAGATATTAGGTTGTCGACGTCGCAACCTTTTTTCTACCAAATTTCAACGTTGAAACAACGTCGTGTGCCCGGTGGGAAACGTTTAGAATACAATTGAAAAGGGAAGCGTTGCCAAGTAATAACTTTACTTACAGTACATACTAGCTTCAATTGCGGTATACTATTTTTTACAATGGATTGACATAAAAAGACGCAAAACAGCGCACGCGGCACGCATTATACGCGTGCACCTAATATACAATATTTTACGGCATGGTCTACATTCAATACACCGCTGAAAATAAAAGAAATCCATTTAATAAATGATTATAAGTAAACCACAAACCAAAGGTCCAAGACGCATGTAGAGGTCCTATATTTATACCAGTCCCAAAATTAAAATATTGCTTGTTTTTCTCCTACTTCTGGTTCATATTGGTATGATAACACTTCTCCTACTTGGTTCTCGTGAATATTTGCCATTAAAATGACTCAAAAGCATTAATTTTTTGAGAAAACGTATTAAATCTCGATACACGCTATACAAAAATATATTGTTGTTTTGATTCTACCCTGCCATCTACGTCATACGGGTCATACTACCCAAAAGATAATTTTTCGCAAATACGAAGATGGCCGACGATATATAAATTAACAGTGAAATAACATGCATATAACTCCTGAACAAAAATGTTTGACACGGTATTAATATCATATTTATAGTTAGATGAAGCAACACTTTTAATATAGACAATAAAAAATTTTGTTGCCATTGTCCTTTAAATAAGTACTGGTCAATAAATAGAAATGTATTTTATTTCATAGTATTACAATTTTATTTTTATACTATAAAAATAAAATATAAACATGCGGCATAGAATATGCAAATTCGAGGCAATATTATTGTTGAATCGGTTTATT
>CACRXK020015707.1:0-11983 GCA_902702795.2 Paramuricea clavata
CCATTGGGACCTGTTCTGCCTTCTATGCTTGATCCATCAGGTGGGTTAAGAACACCTCTTAGTTCATTGTTTTCTTGCATTGTTAACCCAGGAAGATCTCCTAGTTTTGCACTTATGTCTATTAACTCAATATTCTCACGGTCAGCGTATTCCTCATCACTGTCATCAAATTGCGGCTCTTCTCTAGTGTCCTCATCACTTCCAATTATATTGTCAGGATTCGTAGGTACCTCTTTTATTTTCTTTATAAGGTCCTTGTATTCTCTTAATGCAGTGGAGTTCTTGGAGTACACAGGTTTACTGGTCTTACCACGTTTCATTATTTGTGTGCCACTTTTGTCAATACCTTGTTCACTTCTAAATACCAACACCTCTGTGCCATCCTTGAGTGTTCTTACAGATGATCTCTTGATGAGTTCCCTAACATATTTATTCTTAGGGTCTAATATTAGTCCCTCCTTACCTTTAATAACTCTCGCGACAGCTTGAACACGCTCCACTTGGTTTTCGAAATCTCTCTTTTTATTTTCTGTTGAAATCTTATTTAGTTTCTCTAGGCGGGCTTCTATTTCATCCCAGTCAGCGTCAAATGATTCGTTGAATGCATCTAGTACGTCTGGAAGTACATTGTTTGGATCTTCTACGAAATCTACTCCCGGGGTGGTTGTGCTTCCTGATGGACCTGAAATGTTCACAGTTCCATCACTTCCCTCGGTGAAAGTTGTTTCTTCTATTTCACGTCTCTCCATTAGATTCTTCACATAGTCTAGTTCACTTTTAAGATCAGTTAATACTATAGGGTCATCACCATACATAGCCTCTCCCTTCACCTTTGTATCTAACCTACTAAAAGCTGTCGTTAGGTCATCATAATTGAGGTCGTCATATTGAGGATAACTTTTTTCTGTCTCCTCCAACTCAATGTCATCGTAGTCCTCCATAATACTTTAACTTATGTTACGGACTTGATGTCTCCAGCTGGTATCCAACTGTTAAATTTGTCATCATAACCTAACCACTTAATGAGAGCCATCTTTTTACCCTTCACTGTTCTTCTTCTTAATACTTTCTCTATTCTGAAATCAGGTTCTCTTCCTTCAGCGCTATACAATTCTTGTTTATAGAATCTGCCAATTATTGGTTCATCAGCACTGTCTTTTATTGTGTACGTGTTTGGATGGCCGTGATACACTTCTGTCACAGTGAATAACTCCTCTGTGAAGTTAGCTTCGTACCCTTTTGTGAACACTGATTTGTATTTTGAAATTCTAACACTTTCTCCGACAGCAAACTTTGGTTCTGATGGCTTGCCTAGATTGTGACTAAAAAGTGTCTTCCATACTTCAGTCCAATTGGACTCATTTACACTGTCTGGTGTTGTTTTAATTGATCTGTTCACTGAACTGTTGCAATTATCAGTTAAGTCTTGAAGAACGTCTAACCATTTATATGTACTGGCACTGTAGAAGTACTTCCACATTAGAACCTTCAGTGTTCTGTTAAATCTTTCCACAACCGCGGCCTTTTTGTCTGAGTAAGTAGAGAAAAACTCAATGTTATTTTTATTGAGCAAAGATTTTACATCTTTATTGTAGAACTCTGTGCCCTGATCAAACTGGGCGAATTTTGGGTATTTACCAAAACGATTATTAAATTGCTCTAAAATGTTACTGACTGCGTCCTTCATTGATGTCGCGTTTTTTCTATACACTGGTACTGTGAATGCGTACCTACTCAGTATTTCAATGGATGTGAGAATCCATCGGTATCCCTTGTTCTTGTCATCATATTTTGTCATGTCAACTAAATCCATTTGTAACTGCTCACCTAAAGTTTGAACGTACGTCTGTCTGAACTTATGTTTCCTGAACACTTGTCTGTACCTAGTGTATGTGTCCTGCTCGTTTATCCATTTCTTGACCTGGTTTCTGGTTACTTTAAGTCCGTCTGATACTGCTCTAAGATATAGTTTCTCTGGTGTTTGAAATCCAGTCTTAGGATTGTAGTAAATATCTCGTAGTCCCTGTTCTTTCATAATATCATCGTCCATCTTATATTAACCAATGTAAGCTTGCTACTCAAGGTACATCTCAAGTAGCACTTCACCTATATCAATAGGTTTCCCATCTTGATCTGTCATGTAAAATACAAGTTCTGAGAAAGAACCCTTGACTACAGGAATTCTGCTTTCTACATCGATGTAGCTAACAACTGAGCCCAATAACGGTCTGTCAGTTGGAATTGTAACGCTTGTTATTACATCACTATGTCTTCCCCAGATGTTAACATTAAAGCTGTTATTAGCTAGATTGCAGTGTATATTTACACCTCGTAGACCATTATTAAAGTCAACTTTGCTATCACTTGTTAAACTCCTTCCTTTTAGTAAAACCATAGGATTACTAAATCTATTAAAGCCAAGCATTGTTAAAAACCTGGTTTCTATTGTAACGTCTTGCTTTACAGCTTCAACCTGACATCCTGCTGTTTCTGGAAAATATGTTAGTTTAACACCGTGTCTCTCAAGTAATTTTCTCATACTATCAAATGTGTAGTAACCCTTGTTGACAATGACATCGGATTCCCCGTCAGCTGTTTTTACCTTGAGAATAGTTGTTGGTCCTGTTATATTGAAGTATTCCCAGAACACTGAAACTCTCTTTATGAAGACTGAATTATAATTGCTAGTTAAAACTGAATTCTGTAGTAAGACATTTGTGTGCGAACCTTGAAGTAAAACTGTAAACTTCATCTTAATAACATACGTTAGGTTATTAAGAATGATACCAGGTGGAGGAGACGTTGGGAAGTCGCCTTATAGGTCTTACCAAGATTATGAAAAAAAGTATGGAAAAGAAGATGAAAATGATGTTGATCCTATTGCTGGTAAAAAAGCTGAGAATGCTGAGAGGGCTAGGTTTGTTAGAAGGTATATCCTAAGGCTGATATGAACAGGTTTAGGTTTGAAGCTATGACTACAAGTAGTGGTGATATTGGAGTTGTAACATGGTTTGTGGACTTAGATGGCATAACTTCATATGACATTAGGTATGGCGGCTTTCTGAATAATAAGGAGTTCACATCTTATCTTACTGGTACTAAGGAAAAGGTTGAGGTGCCTGTTCAGTTCGTACCTATGACAGACATGGATCAGCCTCCGTTAGAAGCACCACGTGAAGTTAACGGGTGGCCTGCAATGTGGGCCTCCGGAAAGGGAACTGGATACGGGGTAAATTCTGATGACACGGTTGATGGTCACAGTTACTTTCCTAAAATAAGATGGTCCAAGGATGTTAACAATTTTAAGTTGTATGTTGACGCTACAAGCTTCTTTACTACAACAGGTGGTGCAGGTGGATTTCTACTTCCAAGTATATCAAGTCTTATTACCACTAAGGGTGTTGATGTAAAGTTTGATTATAACAAGCCGTATTTTGCTGCACTATGCGGGGCATATATTGCTACACATCTTAGTGGAATCACAACTAGTCATATGACTCCTAGTAATGATGTTTATCCTGTTATTACTAGTGTTATGGACTTTCATGTTTACTATACCATCAGGAAATTTGTGTACAACCCTGAGAGGCTGAAACCATATTTAAGTAGGTTGGGTCCCGTAAAGAGTCACATTCCAGTTGTTGGTAAGTGGGAAAATAAAACTGATACTTATAGAGTCGCCTATGATAACGGACTTGAGTATGAAAAAGCAAGCTGGCTTAGGAAGAGAGGTAGTGATAGCAATCCGGTTAGGAACGTTGTTGCGTCCCCTATAAACTCAGTCAATGGATTTCTAATTAAGATAAAAATTAGTTATGAAGAAAGGGTTTCAGTAAGTCTGGTAGGTAAGTCTGACTATAGAAGGTTTATTGCTGTTAACAACCTGGTTGTTCCGAAGAATATTACCGAAACTGGGCTACTATTACTAAATGAGTCAGTGCAGGCGTTCTCGTATTCCGTACTAGGTGCACAAGCATCAACAAGAACTCCAATTGTAGGTGAGATGGGAAAGTCATTTTCTACCCAGGTGAAGTTCGGTAATATTGTTCACGATTGTGTTGTACAAGCGGATCCCGTTGTAACTCTATCTAATATGAGAACGGCTATCAGGGACACAAATTTTATACTTAATACAGCTATTACACCTGGAATGGTTCTGGTTCCATCCAGTCTAATCATTCTAAAGAACCCCGTTCCTGGATATAATAATATTCTTGTAAATGCTTCTTATAATATGAAGCGTGGAGTTAACACTAAGGTAAACTATGTTGGAGTTAAAAAGCCTGATCCTCCTAAGAAGCAACATCAGGATACAACACCTACTGCTCACCTTGATACTCTCAGTGGATATTCAAAACAGACTAAGATATCTACTGCAGCCAACTCACCTGGGCACCTTAAGGATAAACTGAGAGTGGAAAACTTAGGTTATAAAACTACTGTCAGTACTAATGAGTCTTCAGGAGCCAGTGCTATTGCTGGAGCTGGAATTGGTGCTATAGTTGTATTCATTCTAATGAAAGTTGTCCTGTAAATATTCTATAAAATGGCTCTCTATAGAGGATACAATAAAGGAGTAAATAAAGTTGACCCATCAAGTGGTAGTGTGTTTGATAAGGATGGATTTACTATGAAGGGTGACATTGAGATGGACGGTAATGAGGTGAAAGGTCTGGGTGCACCTACAGATGATACTTCTGCGACCACAAGAAAGTGGGTGGATGATGAGATCATTAAACGGGCTGCTCTTACAATTCAACCAGCAGGGTTTACAATGACTGGGGATATTAACATGGGAGGTAATAAGATAACTAATCTTGATAATCCTACTAATCCGGGTGATGCTGCTAGTAAGAGTTGGGTTGAAGGCAGTCGTAGGCATATACATGTAAGCCTACCTGGTCTTATTCTTACAAATGATCTCAATATGTCAACCAATGAAATAAAGGCTTTAGGCGATCCCACAACTGGAAAGTCTGCTGTTAGTAAGGACTGGGTAGTTAGTGAGCTAAATAAACCTGTATCTGGGGATATTGATATGAAAGACCATGAGATTAAGAATCTTAAGGATCCCTCTGAGGATCAGTCAGCTATCACAAAAAAGTGGGCGGTTGATAATAACTTTGTTAAAAAAGGTGGAACTATGCAAGGAGATGTTTCCATGGGAGGCTGGAGACTATTTGATATTATTGACCCTAAACTTAGTAGTGAAGCTGTATCTAAAGGTTGGGTTGAGAGTAAGCTGTCTACAATTCCCAGTTCCTCAGGTTTTACAATGTCAGGTGATCTTCAAATGGGTGGACATGAAATTAAAAACGCTGGTAATCCCACTACTGACTAATCTGTTGTTACAAAAAGGTGGTTTGACTCAAACAGGGGAACATTTCTAAGGCTAAGCGACTCTTTCCTATTACAGAGTGTAACCGGGCCTATTAGCTTCTCTAAGGCCCCTAAAAGTTTCTCAGATGGATTAGATTCAGCCAGTCTTGTAAGATTTAGCCAGCTAGTTACCTATCTTAAACTAAACGGTCTAAGTGAAATGACTGGTAATCTTAAGATGGGTGGAAATGAAATTGAAAATATTGGTAATCCTAGTGTTGATACATCTGCTGTTTCCATGGGGTGGGTAAAAAATAATGTTGTCACGCGTGCGGGTGGTTCTAAAAACAATATGACCGGTACCTTGTGGATGAAAGGTAACAGAATACGTGAACTCGGAAATCCTGAGTATCTCACAGACGCTGTAAATAGAGGGTGGGTTGAAAATAAGATCTCTGGAGGTAGACGTAAACGTGAGACTTACAGTGGTATTACACTATCTGATGACCTTGACATGAATAACAACGAAATAATAAAGTTAGGTGCTCCTACTACTGATAATTCTGCTGTGTCTAAGAAATGGGTCACGGATCATGTCAGCGTGAGTTCTACGAGTAGTAGTGGACTTACTATGAGCGGTAATATTGACATGGGTGGTAATAGTATTACGGGGCTAAATCAGGGACCGCGGAGACGGGGGGGCTGGGGGGGCTTTAGCCCCCCCACTTTTTTTGACAGCCATAATTATTAAAATAGAAATCTAAATGAAACTTTCTAAATTAATTAAACCTCACCCTTTAGCCCCCCCACTCTCTAATACGCTCCGCGGGCCCTGTAAATAGTGGCTCGGTTGTGGATTCTAGCGCAGTTTCTTATGGAACTATGAGCAATTGGTGTAAACAGTTCCTGAAACGTGATGGTGGTGTTTTAGCAAGCAATCTAGATGTTAACGATTTCGAGTTAACTAGAGTGGGAAATCCTACTACGGACGGGTCGGCTGTTAATAAAAGGTGGGCAACTGATGAGTTCATGAGTAGTAGAGGTGGACTGGTAAAAGGTGACTTGGACATGGGAGATTCAAGTGGTATTCTAGATCTAAAGGATCCTGTAAATGATAAGGGTGCTGTTAACAAACAATGGGTGGAAAGGAATTTCCTTAAACCTTCCACTGGACTTGTACAAGCAGTGGCTGATAAGAGATACGTAAGAATAAACCGTCATATTCACGCTGAGTGGATCTGGGGTTATCGTGGTGTTTCAGTTGCAGCAACAAGGTACTATGCTTACTGTCACGACCAGATTCCACCTTCATGGAGAACAGATCCTATTAATAATATGGCAGACCTCAACCTTGAGTCGATTACTATTAAATCAGACTTTCCAACCTTTTCAACCATTCTAAATATACCACTAGCTCTAATTCTATGGGCTACTGTATGGGAAAAACAATCTAATGGAAAATTTACCCAGGTTAAGAAGGAAATCGCTCTGAGAACAATAGACTTAAGAAGACTGTCACACACCTGGTTTAACGGAACTTACACAACTACAGGTGGAAGTACAGCTTGCTACGTTTTCAAGGGTAATAGTATGTTCTATTTAGGAGCCCAGGTTGAGTTGGTAGATAACACGCTAGCCTGGTGTATTATAGTTAAACCTGAACACTCAATGCCCAATGGATCGAGTATGGATATGTCCTTTTACTGGTCACTTCGATATGCAGGGTCAGGTAGTTAACATGTGGTTTATTATAAGATAAGATGTCAAGGTGGAGGTCATGCTTCTCATGCTTAGGTAAGATTTGTGGTTGTCGTAAGAGTTCTGGTAAGAATGGAAAGGTTGGTGATATAAATTTCTCTGTATCAAATAATATTAACGTTGACGTCAACACACAGAACAACAAAGATGATTCAAGTAATGTGTTTGACCCTAAGAGCTTTGGCCCCTTGAGTATAATTAAATATGATAATAAAGATTAAAATAATAGATAAAAAATGAGGTAAAAAGACCACGGAAAAAATGGCCTAGAAAAAAAAGGTCTAGAAAAATGAGCCCGCGTTCTTTGGGGAAAATTTGGGAAACCGCTGACCGGAAGTGGGGTGGGATCGCGGGCCGAAAAAGTGGTCTAGAACCCTCAGTTCCTATACTACTACTCGCGCGTGCAGTAATTTTCACAGTTGTGCTATTTTAAATTCCCAGGCAGCTAAAATCTTTTGTCTTTAAAACAATGTCGATTTCTTGGGAAATTCCGAGGTTGCGTTCTTTTTATACACCCTGTATTGAAGTAATCTAATGTTGTTAGAATTTGAATGGACTGGCACTTTGCTGAACGTAATAATGCGTAACTCCGTAAGCCTTGTTTTAGACATTGAATTTCGGTCGCGTGAAATGCAACTAAGACAATAGATAATGAAGGCCGAAGCTTAATGAGGTTTATCATCTCATTATTGTCTTAGCACTGAGTGCATAAATTATACATGTCCTAATTACGCATTCAGTAATATTTTTTGTTAATTGACCGGGAAAAGCAAGACAAAATTTTGTTCATTTCTCGTTCAATTTTTAACCAAATTCAACCAAATTTTAATCAGTTCTTCCTTAGCCGATGGGAAATGCATTCAAAAAATTTCGTACGGATATGTTTGGTATTTCTTGAGTTATCGTGCTCACAGACAAACACACACACATACGCACACACATACAAACCCAGATGATTACATAACCTCCTGGCGGAGGTAATTAACGACAAAATGAATGGACACAGCTTGTATATACTAACTTGCATATGATCAAGATATGATGCCCTTCTATTTTTACTGAGAATACATAGCCATAGGTTGGAAATATGGCAAAACGGCAATTCGGAAAATGTTTGCGGACTTCGTGATCAATAAGGCGTTCATTTACAAAACTTTTGGTGGCATATTTATTCAGATCGGGTGTATGTCCGAGTGGCCAAAGACAAAATTGTTGCCAATGTTTAGTCTATGCTTGGGCCTTTATTATACGACAAAGTGTGAAAGCGACCATTTTTTATACATATTTCCAGTCGGATAACCTTTCAACTGCAGTGTAAATTGCTTTATTGATCACGTGCTTGGCGAACAGTACCCGTGCTCCCGTGTTGCCAGAACTTGGAGTTGAATATTTCCAACCCGGAGGAGTAGCTACGGAGGGACAGAAGGGGGACGCCTCCCCCCGCTCTCCTTTTAAGACCACCTCAGAGAAATGTTTAAATCTGTTGATAAATGTTGCTGAGGCGCATGTGCCTAACATAATTATAACGTCCAACTTATGCGGAAAATTTGTAACAACTATTACAAATAAGATAATTATCTATAAATTAAAAGAAAGAAAATGTTTTAATGCTACTTAAGCAAGCACGTTGCCTTGTTTACTGCTTTTCTAAGTAATTCTTACGGATATTTATTATTCAGCTGACTAGCAAAATTGCATTTCCGGGGCTTTGAAAGGCGGTATATATATGCCCCCTGCCATTTTCGGGGCATGCCGCCTGACCTGTTCGCGCCTTCGGCGTTCACAGCACTCATCCACCAATATCTTGATGTCGTCATATACTGTTGTCTCCCCTCCGCACACTTCTCTTTCGTTGGCTATGCCACTGAATCTATGTATTCTCTTTTTCCAAAAAGGAAAAGGCTGTTGTGTATTGATCATATGCAAATTACTTTACAAGCGGTGGTCATATTGTCGCTATTTTCTGCAGGTTGAGACAGACAGCTTGAAGCGGACTAAATTATAATTCTGTTTCAAGTACAATTGTTGACATACTACTTAGGCAATCAATAAACTGCGTTTTTAAAAGTATCGCTTGAGTAAACAGTTTTGCAAGTGTCGAGAATATATTAGCCAAAAACGGCCTATTAAATATTAATGCAGCAATATAACCTGTCTTTAGACGCACCACAGTCACAAAGTACACGTTAATTCGGGTTTCAGAGACAATTATTTATTCGTCAGGAAATGCAAGTAAAAAAAGTTTTTAAAACTCTTCTGCAAGTTCATTTATACCAAGTTTTATACATTTGTTCAGTCATGTTTTAATTTATTTTTTGCACCGTCCTGTTCTTATTTTGTTAAGAGATTAAACAAAAATTAAGAGGATACTATAGTTATTTTATGAAAATAGAATGTGTTCGATTCATTATTTCAATTTTTGGCTTATTTGCCGTGCTTTTTGGTTATATCTGGTTATATCTTTCTTCACCTGCCTGTTAGTGGAGACTGGAATGACTTCCATGCAGATTGTTGTTATTGAATGGGACCGATGGTCCACAATTGCACAAAACGTACTGTTTTCCGAATAATGGAAGTAATCAGTTTTTCACCAGTTAATCAAAAGTAATGTCCACGGCCGCTCAGAACGGTTGCAAGAAAACATGAACTTTGACACATTGTATATATTAATAATTATTCTTATCAATTTTGTAAACGTACGTAAAAAACTGGGGAAACTACAAATAGCTACTATTATTGGAACATATTTTTAAATTTAATTTTTAAATTTAATTTAAAATTTTTAAATTTAATTTTTTATTAGGATCAATTATATTGTACATACAAACCAAGAGTTAAGTTGTAAGAAATGCAACTATCGGCCCTCTGCCAGGAATCGAGCTTCCAGCTCTGCGATTTCGGTGTAGCACTCTAACCAACTGAGGTACAGAGAGACAATTGTCGAGCTCTAACCACGAGTTTATGCACAAATACTGCCAATTAGCCTTTCTCACGATGACGAATATCCGCCATTTTTGGGTGGCATCTAATTCTCATTAACCAATGCAGACAACTAAAACAATGTGAAAAGCAATTTTTCAAAATAAACTAACCATTTACAAAGCAAATTTACCATCAGTCGTCAAAAAAATTATAAAAAGTCGCTGTTATGTGGACTTATCTCGCAGACTTCAGCTGAAAAGCCACCCAAAAATGGCGGCGTGAGAAAGGCTAATTAATGTACGGTGTATATGCATGGATAAATATCAGGATATTGCATGGGCATCTCACTTGATAACCCTAATTGTTGAAGGGATAAACTTGTGATTATAGGTCTGCACCTGTCTCTTTGTAGCTCAGTGGGTTCACAGTTAATAGAATACATGGTTTGGAGACTCGATGAGAGTACAATATTACTCATTAACTATGTTGGTTTCGGTTTATGCAAGAATTTGGTCCTATCTCGTCACGTGTGTATTGTATTTTTTCCCGCACAACCAATAGCAATGTTTAAGTTGGGCATTTGTTCATGTTACGGATGGGTAACTCAACCACAACCTGTTATTGGTTATTTGAGCGAAAATACAATACACACGTGACGAGATAGGACCAAATTCTTGCATAGCTGGACAATAACATAGTTAATGAGTTATATTGTACTTTCATCGAGTCTCCAAACCATCTATTAAAATAACTGTGGTGGGTTAGAGTCCTTGACCGGTATCGCAGGGCCGCAGGTTCGATTCGTGCCAGAGGGCTGACTATAGGTCTATAATAAACTTAAATTGTACATGTTGCTACTCAGAGTTTCATGCAATTTCGCAATCTTCAGGCCTTGAAATGGTTGATCATAGAAGATTTGGTTGATCAATTTCGCAATCTTCAGGCCTGAAGATTGCGAAATTGCATGAAACTCTGAGTAGCAACATGTACAATTTTTAAGATTAAATAAATATTGCTCTACAAATGTTTGTGTTGAGCACTCTTCAATCTACTGCAATAACAAAACTTTGTTACATATATATATATATATATATATATATATATATATATATATATATATATATATATATATATATATATATATATATATATATATATATATATATATATATATATATATATATATAATTTCGATATTTTTTGTTGAGTTTTTTTCTCAAGGTCTTGCTTACTTTATTTCCTTCCACTCGTGAGCTCACTACGTGATCATAGTGATCAAACGTAGTGTCCAGGCCTTGTGACCCTGGATGGACACTTAAAAGGAAGGAAACCACACTGTAAACGTAAAGAATTTTATTCATTATTGATATTAAAATTACATAGTCGTGTGTACGGTTCGTTCCTCTACGGCCACGACCTCTTCTATTTCTTCTCATCTTCGCACACTATTTCAAACCTAGGAGAAGCATTGTAAGACCAGGGTTGTCTGCCAGTTCATATGTACTCTAGGCAATTCATAGTGCAACAGGTAGAAACGAAGGGTAATTATGCCACCAACAATAAGGTTACAGGTGTTTAAGTAAACAATTAGATCATTGCACTAAAAGTGCTCTAGTTAAATTAATAACGAGCATAATAGATTTCATATTTTTATGTCTTTGTTTGACATTCGACAAAGCAGCAACACTCGCTAAGTACGAGGCGCGCATAAGTCTATACAATGAACTATAGAGTGCTCAAGAACGTGGTACCCCGAACGAGCATAATATATGATTTCGATATTTTTTGTTGAGCTTTTTTCTCAAGGTCTTGCTTACTTTATTTCCTTTTATTTGAAAAAAATTCTTTACGTTTACAGTGTGGTTTCCTTCCTTTTAAGTGTCCATCCAGGGTCACAAGGCCTGGACACTACGTTTGATCACTATGATCACGTAGTGAGCTCACGAGTGGAAGGAAATAAAGTAAGCAAGACCTTGAGAAAAAA
>CACRXK020015708.1:0-11983 GCA_902702795.2 Paramuricea clavata
CCCCCCCCCCCCAATTATCGACTTTCCGCCGCCCCTGCTAGCTACACTACTGAACATATGTCCGGCAGCCAGAACATATGTCCCCCCCCCCCTAGATTAAGATTACTTATCAGGTTCAAATAAATGGATGTCAATACAAACACTTTGAGATACAGACATATATACAAACACTGATAGTAAACCTGGATTTTAGAGCAATATTTTTTCAACTGGGACACATTCATTTCCACATTTTATTTCAAAAACGCAGCTTTTCTAACTATTAACTCTTCGTTTGAGGGCATAAATTGTCCTAAATAAGTACAATAAGTACTTAAAATAAGTAGGTAGCATTCAAGCTTCACACCACCAGCAATATTCTCTCCTTCATTTTTTAAATGTTCAAGCATTTAATTCATCATGAAATACATCCTTGTCCACTGGTCTGCTACTAACAAAACTACCGTGTTAACCAAGGAATTTGTCCGTGACAAAAGTATGGCGAAGGACCCGGAAAAAGAAGGCATGATTCAATACGGAACAATAGCAGCTACTAAACCAGATATAAAAGACAGACAACTATAATATGACCAAGATGCATTGTTTACTTGAACTTTGGCACTTTTGCTATCACATGATGTGGCATAATTCAAATCCACTTTTGTCTCTGAACCAAAGTTACCCCCTTGTATCCTGTTATGGGGATACTGTCACATTTGCATACAGATCAGCACTTTCACAAATCACAATTCTCTGTTTTGACAACAATATAAGTTGATACAATATGGTCTGTACAAGTTATACCTTGCACCATCACTACCAGGCCAAAGCATTTCTCTTCTCTGTCTGCTCACCAATAACAGTGAAGAGCCATCTGATGAGCTTCATAATGGGACGATATCTCGCGTGATAACCCAGAAGAAAGCAAAGGAAGCTTCTGCAATACTTATGAGACTAACCCCAGATTAGTATGAAATCAGTGACCATTTTTGCGTTAAAGTTAGTCTGACCCTTTTGTCTAGAACCACAGATTCAATTGTGATATTGTTAAATGTAAATAGTATTGACTTTTTATTCGTACAATATAAATTCCATAACTCTTCTCAAAACACCAGCAGAGCAAATACAATCAGGTTTAAATGAAATATTTAGACTCAGTTCCCCTTGATGAGTAGTCAGCAGATGGAATTGTTTGGGGGCAAAAGTCATCATATTCAAGACCACTGACGATTGAGGAAAAATATTTTGTTGAGGAGCCACACCAAAAGAATGATGTTGGAAATGATGGAGAATTCTTCATGAAAGCCATTGTGAATGGGAACGTATACCATTGCACAAAATACAAGGGGCAGTCGAGAAGAAAGAATGACATAATTGGAACTAAACTATTTGACATTTGAACTAGATGTATTTGTTTTAATCCAGTTTGAAGAATGTGATGATATTTGTAGTATCGCTTTTGGACGAGAAGCACAACTTTCTGATGCACTAGAGAGTTTCGAGAGTGGATGTGGCAACTTGTGCAGTTACATTAGGAGCTTCAGGCGACATTTGTGGAACTGGACACTATTCAGTACAAATTTTCAGTTATTGCAGAGTACGTTTATTGTAAATTACCGAATACTGTCAACAGAGACTGAGTGCTCATTAACATACATGGACACCAGATATTTAATTAACTCATCACGTCGTATTGCGCCCTGGAATTGGCAACAGGCTAAGTTGCATTGATTGCGCCCTTATGCACCCTGGATGACATATGTCTCCTTCCGGACACGATGTCTAGCGCACTTATATCGGATTGCCTAGCAACAGCCACAAGTACAAAGTGGCAAAATCTGGGCTTTCACTCAATTGATCAAAAGCTTGTGAAGATTTTCAATTTTAAAACTTTATTTTTTTATAAAACCTGTGACAATGACGATGTGTCACAAGATGGGAATTTGCAGCAAGTTTTAAGGAAGAGGTTTTTAATTACTTATAAAATATGGTGTAAAACAAAAGAGAGTGTGTACATGTTTTAAGTCAAGTTCTTGTCACAAGATATTCAGCCAGAAAAAACAGCAATTTCTTCAAATCTAATGGAAAAGTGAAGTAGGAAATCACAAGAAACATGAACACTAAATCCAAGTGAGTAGTTACGATATTTTTTAGCATGTTTTTGAATGAAAATACTTGGGATGCTGTCACAAAATTTGATAGCGGGGGAAGTACACAAGGTGCAGGTATGGCAAACAAACAAAACAATTTTTTTCGTTGCTAAACTCTAGCAGAGATGCCATTCAGTCTTGGTATAGACGGATCCACTGACACAGATGTTGAAAAATGAATCCAGTTACAATAAGGATCTTCGACATCAACCAATCAAAGTTTGTCACATCTCATTTTTACTGTAAAGTTTCACTTTACACTATTGTGATCAGTGGCAAAATTCACACGAATCAGTTGAATATTTAGTCATGGAGTAAACTTTCCGGGGAGTGTATATGATTATTTTTCTCAGTGATTTATTGAATATACTTGGTACTTTGAAGGTTTTTTAGGTAATTTCAGTTGTCTTTAAATATTCTTTATGCCTTTTGCCAGTTTCACAAATCGTTGTCGTTATTGTAAATTTTTGTAATTTTTAGAACATTTGCTTCTCATGTTGTGAACATCCGATTTTTTTCTTTGGCAACGCAAATGTGCATGCGCTATGAAGCCGTATATCACAATGGCGTGCTATGGTAGGAAGAGCGACACAGTGTTGTTTTCAAATGTATAAAAATTTCAGGCGTGAATATTGAGTAAATCTTTGGAATCTATGCAATAGATAAATTGATGTTATGCATTATGGGCATTTAATCAAGTACCGATATTATTTAGATGGTATATTCATTATATACAGAGCTAGGAAGGACCAATAGTGTTGTTTTCAAAATTTATGTATAAACATTTCAGATGTGAATATTGAGTAAATCATTGATATTCTATGCAATATATAAATTTATATTATGCATTTTGGGCATTTAATTAAGTGCCAATATTTTTACAGAGCTAGGAAGCATTTCAGATGTAAATATTGAGAAAATCTTTGAGGTTCTATGCAAATATATAATTTGATGTTGTGCATAATACAAGCATTCAATTAAGTGCCGATATTATTTAGATTGTATATTCATTATACAGCGACTGTATAAGGGGCTACATCACAGAATATTAATTGTTCTTGTAAAGAGTCTAAAGATTAATCATTTAAGATGGCTACACTCAGTAGTCAGCACAGTGAAACCCTATGAACCACAGAATCTTGTATTATAATAACTCTAGGCTGAACTGCTGAAACCACACATACAGCTGTGGAAAGCATGATTGTTGTTGCGTGTTTGGCAGTCTAAATATGGGCATGATTATATAAGGGTTCAGAGATTAGGGTTTGTGATAACAACCACATGTGAACAACACGTACTGATATTCAATAATATGCTTGGCTGGTGCATTGATGCCACACAGCAAAAAATTGCATCAGATCAGTAGAGCGTAAACAACTAATAGAAGTGAATGTTAGTATGGCATTTACGAAGAAAATAAAGAGAATCTCTTGACTTGTCAGAGCTCTTTATTTAACCAAGAAAGATGAGGAGATAGCCAATGTGTGGTCACCAGTCGCTTGACTTGCCAGTGAACTTTATGCAATAGAAGAGAAAGGCAAGGAGTTAGCCAACGTGTTACCATCACAGACCTTGTTCATGGGTCTAGCACAACGGTGCTAAATCGTGTTCAGCGCAAAAAGAGAACTCTACCAGATCTTACGAGAATTTATATGTATCAAAGCTTATCAAAACTGCTATAAACACTGCTATAACTGTGAAACTATTGAAATTTAAAGTGGCATTGAATACATGCGAAAACCTAAATATCACTCATGAAACACAACTTGACCTTGGGAATAAGTCAAAGGTCAACAAGACTTGTTATTCTGAAACATATTGTCCCAATCTTAGTACAGAAACAAAGAAACAAAACTCTACTACATTATTATTATTATTGATACATGATACATGAAGAAGGCCATATAAAGCCTTAATTGCCATGCATTTACATTAAAAATTTAAGATGAAATATTTACAGTTTACATTATACATTATGTAAAATATTCTTTATAGAAATACCTTATGTAAAGTGAAATATGAATTGTAAAAAATATATAATTAAACTATCAAGGTTTGTAAAACTTGGTAAAACTAAGATCTCGCTAAACTACTATTATAACAATTTATAGCGTATACCAAAGGACTGTTCTTAAATCTCTCTGTTCAAAACTTAAAGTTATAATACATATTGGGATTAGATCTGGTTTCTCTTTGTCTTGTATCTCTAACACGATCTGGAAGTAAGTTGTGTATACGGTGTTCGGGTGAAGATGTATTTGCAATCAAGTCAACACAATGAGTCTCGCTGAGAGTGACATTTCAATTGCGCATCGTTTACCTTTGACGAGAAAAGTCAAAGATCGACTTGTAGTTAAATTCAACCGTCGAGTAAAGAAACAGGAAATATTTGCGAGTAGGAAAAAGCTAAAATCAAAGCGTGCAAAAGATCTGCCATCAATCGCGGGTAACCCAATATGTCAATCGGTGATGTCGAACACGCGAATCCATATTAATGAGTCTTTGACACCATACAGGAAACGTCTGTTCGGTCGCATCCTCGAGTTCAAGCAAAAATCCAAATTTAAGTATTTATGGACGGTGAATGGAAAGATTATGCTACGCGAAACTGATGACTCGCCTACATTAAGTTTTGTGAGTCATGAGCAATTCGACCACTATCTTGACGGAAGAAATTAAACTAACATTAATTAATATAACTCAAAATTGAACGCTTTAATGTTTACTATATTATCCATTGATGGCTATCGAAACAAACACAGTAAGTAATCTTCCGTTTTACTCGTTGTCGGATAAAGAATTTAGAGCATTGTTTGGAAGCTGGTCTGGGAGGAAAAATAACGATTTTGATTTATACGATTTGTTTTTAAACCCCGATAAATCAGACGAATCTGATCCTGATCATATGCTATATAATCCCTGCTCTGAATATTTCTCAATTGACAAACTTAAAAAAACATTAGAAACTATGCCAAATTCTCTTTCAATCCTACACTGTAATATAAGAAGTTTACCAAAACATTTAAACGTTTTAGAAGATATCTTATACTCCCTAGAGCATCCACCAAACGTACTAGGAATTACTGAAACAAAATTACATGGAGAAACATGTTCCAATGTGGATATCAAGAATTATAATTTATTTCATACTGACTCAAAAACAAAGGCAGGTGGTGCCGCACTATATATTGCCAATAACCCGAAACCCATACCTAGACCTGACATAAAATTTTCAATAGAGAGGTTAAGATACCCCGGTTCCGGTTTACGGGTACGAGTATCGCCATTTTGTTTACCAATTTTTGCTGATGTCAGCAATTTTACCCGTAATTTCTACCTGTTTGCCCGCGGTAAACCGTGGTCTACACGTAAACGACAAACGGGTACGGGTGTTTCCTGTTTACTATTTTTGGGCCGTTTAAATAGTACAAATTGTCAACATCTTACCCAAATAAATAATGCACATATATTGGTCAAAGCTTTTAACAATTTATGGCGAACCTCAACAGCGAAAGTTGCCATTCTCTGATTGGTTTTCTCACGCCGGAGTATCTTGGATTTCTTAAGTTACGAGTTATTCCCCGATTTACGGGTACGGGTACGTGTATATCACCTGTACCCGTAAACCGGAATCGGGGTATCTTAACCTCTCTAATAGAAAAAGTTGAATCATGTTGGGCCCAGATTGATGCTGGAAAAAATAAAAAAGGGATAATCATAGGCTGCATTTATAAACACCCAGGTTGTAATCTTAACTCGTTCAATATAGAATTAAACAAAATTATTAAAAGTATTAATCCTGATAAATTTGATCTTTACATTTGTGGTGACATGAACATAAAGGAATTATTGGCATACCAATAAAGATTTTATTGCTTCCTGCACTTGAACTATATAAATAGATAGAAACCTACTGGGATTATCCCGGGAATTTTGTAATCACATGATTGTAATGCGCGGGAAAACGGATAGGAGTTCGCGGTATTTAGTTGAACTAGAGTGCGGGATCGGTTAATTCTGCTCTGCACGTTGGCTGCAAAACATCTCCATCGGAAATCAAGTTTATCTCAAATCAGGTATTGTTTAATTTGTTAAATTTTTAATATCATTATTCTTATAGTACTAGAGTATATTGTTCATAATGTCGGGGTCTGTTGCAAAAATCCTTGTTCTCGGCCATTCTTTTGTTCGTCGTTTACGGGAGGACTTAGACGCGCGATTTGATCAACGTGCGAGTCCTAATTTTCATCTTCCTGAGTCGGGATACGTTCACTTACAGGGCACAGGTGGGCGAACAGTGGACAAAATTATGCAGCATGACCTTCCGTTCGTCCAACACTTTAAGCCAGACATAGTAATTCTGGAAGTTGGTACGAACGACCTATCGAGTTGCGCCCCAGAGGTTGTAGGCTCGAAAGTTGATGATCTTGCGCGCCTTTTCCGCGACAAATACAATGTTCGTGTGGTCGGCGTTTGCCATGTCATCAATCGAAATGGCCCATATTCCCGTTCCCCAGCACCAGACCAGGGTTTTAACGCCAAAGCCGCTCGTTTGCGGCAATATTTGTCTGTTGTGCTTGCTGAGGAGCCGGGTATTTTTCTTTGGGAGCATCGAGAATTTTTATACTAAAAAATCGTGTTTTGCTAGCCAAAGACGGCGTGCATTGTAATTCCAAAGGGCAGTATTCTCTTTACCGCAGCTATCGGGGAGCTATTTTGCGGGCGTTAGGGAAATTATAAGTTTATTGGCTTTAATCTTTAGTAACCTTGAAATTACACATAATATATCTTATATACGGATACCATACTGTGGTAATTTATTTCGTATCTACAATTTGTTAATTGTTTTTAATACCATATTTTTGTTAGTGGCACTTAATTCCACTTCTGACAATTTTATCTGTGCATGGGAAGTTTTATTTTGTTAGCCTTGTGCTACAGCTATTCATTTGTGTATTATACCCCGTCATTCAATATCATATTACCAATTTACTTCCCATTGTTACAGTTTTATGTTCATTTATATGGGCTAGAGCGACTTGCTGTTTTCAGATGCCCACGTTGAGATTTCAACACTGGGTTTTTTCTTCACAGGACGTTTTCATGAATTTCTGGCATTTATATATATGTTTGTTCTCATTCAGTCTGTTCTGTTTTGTATACGTCTGTCACGGTTGTTCTCGTCTAACCTTATTGTGTCACTGTGGCCGTATATATAATTTGCTACTGTTCCTGTGTTAGGAAAAATGCATGTCTACGTGGGATAGAGCGATTATCGTTTTCAGATGCCCACAGTTGAAATCAATATATTGTGGGACGGTGCAGCTTGTTGTTTTCAGATTGCCCGAATATTTATATATGTTGCAGCATTGTATAAATGGAATATTCAATGTGCGGCTACCTCAGATGTATGCCAGGATTATTCCGCTGCGTTGTGTGTTGTCTGCCCACTTCATTTCGTTGTAACGTTTACATATGTGTCAATACTTCCAACGTTTCCAATGTTTGCATCACGCACAGTTTTACGATAATTTAATTTTGCATGTTTTCGTTCTTTTAGTCTTTTCTTTCAGAAATATGCCTGCAACACGTCCAAGTACTCGAGTTCAACGACGCGCTCAGCCTATTGCACCACGTCCTGCATCATCTCGACGCCGTGCATCAACAACAACGGCCACATGTCTACCAACAACGGCCACATCTCTACCAACAACGGCAGCTGAAGGCAACGGCAGCTGAAGGCAACGTCGACCATACTTCCGCCGCCATAGTTACAACAAGTTCAACGCCAACTACAGGAGCATCTTTGTCCGAAGCTACCGTTCAACAGATTGTCTCGGCGGTATCACAGGCTGTTCTCGCATCCTTAAATGCGACAGGTGCGACTTCGCAGTCAACGTCGGCCTCGGAGACTCGGGAATTGCCAGTGGTGGCGTCAGGTATTGTTTCACCTTCAGCAGATGCTACTGCGCAGGGGTATGTAGCATCTGCTTTACAGCATGTTTCAGGTGAGAATTTCATCCATGTCTCACAACCTACTTCGTCACGCATGTCTAACTTTAATTCAGTTAGCATTGCTATTGATGCACAAGTTAGCGCAAAGTTAAAGGCCAAGATTTGGGCCAATGAATTTTTCGATTTTGGCTTGTTACTAAACTCAGGGGCAGGTGATACCCGATATCAACTGTCGGTGAGTTCTCAAAACGGTTCCTCTTTACCAACGTTGTCCTTGGAACCAACTCAAAAAGCGAAACACATTGCCAATATTGAGACGTGGACATCAGCGTTTCAAATTTTTGTGGGGGTCTATACTGGGAAATATCCCATGGAGGCCCCTGCATTAATGAAGTATGGGGAAGTTGTTCGGGATTTGGCCGCGCGCGGGGGTGACTGGCGATTTTACGACACGCAATTTCGCAATTTACGACAAACCAGTCCATCTGAAATGCCTTGGGGTTCAACTCATTGGGAACTTTGGATCCGTGCGCAGAATTTTAGTAATTCGCGTTTTCAATCTAAGAGCCAACCTACACACAATAATTTTACGAATGCTGTTGCTGGACCCTTTGTTCCCAGGGGGTTTTGTCAGAAGTTTCACCGGGGTACTGAATGCCAAGGTTGCAATTTTCAGCACAAATGTTTTAAATGTGGCTTAGTTCACCCAGCTGTCCGGTGTAATTTTCGTCCCTCAAGGGTTGCCTTTAACTCCACCTCGTCCGCCGCCAAATCCCGCGCTGCCAACGCCAGTTCACATTGAAAAACTTAGACCTTTATTATGTGGATACGATGTGGGATTAACGTCTATGTTATATTATGGTTTTAAGTATGGTTTTCCACTCCATTTCAAAGGAGCTCGATCCTCATTTTTCGCCAATAATTTAATAATTTAATAATTTAATAATAATTTAATAATTTTAATAATTTTTAATTTTTTTTTAGTTTCTGCACAACAAAATCCTGAAATTGTTAGTGCTAAACTTTTCAAAGAGTGCCAGGCCAACCGGCTTGCTGGGCCTTTCGACCACCCTCCTTTTGTTAACTTTCGTGTTTCTCCCTTGGGAGTTGTTCCTAAGAAAGCTCCGGGGGAGTATCGCTTGATTCATCATTTGTCTTTTCCTAGTGGTGATTCGGTTAACGATGGTATTGCTACTGAGCATACCTCGGTATCTTACGCTCGCGTAGATGACGCAGTCACAATGATCAAGCGATTAGGGCGCGGAAGTTTCCTGGCAAAAACAGATATTAAAAGCGCATTTCGCATTATCCCAATAAGGCCTTCTGATTACGACCTCCTGGGTCTTTTTTGGCAAGGAAAATTTTATTACGATCGCGCAATGCCAATGGGTTGTGCGTCATCCTGTCGCACTTTTGAAATGTTTAGCACAGCTCTAGAGTGGGTAGCTAAGAAACATTTAATGATCCCACATCTTATCCACATTCTCGATGATTATCTAATGGCGGCCTCTACCTATCACCAATGTCGCATTAACCTAGTTCGTTTCCTATCTTTATGTAAATATTTGGGCGTACCGATGGCTCCGGAAAAAACTGGGGCCACAAAACATTCTTTCGTTTGCCGGAATTGAATTAGACACTTTGCGTATGGAAGCTCGTCTACCTGTTGACAAAACTGAAAAATGTAGATTATTAATATCGTCATTTCTTCGACGCAAAAAAGTCACTTTGTGTGAAATCCAATCTTTGACTGGCCTGCTTAATTTCGCATGCTCAGTAGTTGTACCGGGTCGGGCTTTCTTGCGTCGTCTTATTGATTTAACTAAGGGCATAACTGCTGCCCATTATTATATTCGCCTTACAAAATCGGTCAAAGCGGACCTAAGCCTTTGGCAGACATTTATGCTTGGCTTTAATGGTCGATCGTTTTTTCTTAACGATGTCCGGCAGGATTCACTTACTTTACATTTATATACCGATGCCGCTGCCAGCCTAGGCTACGGCGCGGTTTTTGGTAATGAGTGGTGTTTCGGTGCATGGCCTAAAAATTGGAAACAACTCAACATTACTATTTTAGAATTTTACCCAATTGTACTAAGTGTCCTCCTATGGGGAGACAGAATGAGTAATCAGTGCATTACCTTTTTTACGGATAATGCGGCATTGGTTGATATTATCAATAAAGCTACATCTCGTGATTCGACTGTGATGATATTTGTGCGGCAGCTGGTGCTGTGCGAACAATTTTCTTAATAATTACTTTGACGAACATTAGTTTCCTTAATAATTTGTTATATTAATAATTATGTTATTCATTACAAAAAATTAATAAACCGGCATGTGCTTATAACACACATTGCCATAATTATTCCAATTGGTGTACGATTGGTTTATTGCGCAAAAGCCTACGCACAGAAAACAGAGCTCATCATGACAAGGAGCTGACAGAGTAGATTAGGATGGATTAAATTTAAGGGAAGCGATAAATTTCTTGAAATGTAATGAACATGAGGAAACAGAAAAGTATTTAGATATGCTTTTTGACAACAGTCTTATTCCTATCATAACAAAACCAACTAGAATAAATGATCATTCTTCGACATTAATCGATCATATCTATACTAACTTGCCCATATCAAAACTAACACCGGGAATCCTTGTGGTAGATATATCTGATCACCTTCCAGTATTTTGCATTGTTAAAACTCAAGTAGATAAAAGTACCAACAAAAGAAAATTCAGAGACTTTCGCAATTTTAACAAACAGCGTTTCTTAGATGATATAAAACAGATAAGCTGGGACGAAATTCTTACACCTAATAAAAGCTTAGATAAAAAGACACAAGATGCTATATCTACTCTAAATAAAATTGTAGATAACCATGCCCCAGTAAAAACCGTGACACAAGCCAAACAAAAGCAATTAAACAAACCCTGGCTTACAGCCGGTATTTTCAAATCAATTATAAAAAAACAAAAAATGTATTGCACACATTTTTTGAGTAAAATTCCACACAAAATTAATGAATATAAAAGATATGCAAATATGTTAACATTTATCGAACAGAAAAGTAAAAAAGATTATTATCAATCCCAATTCACAAAATACAAAAATAATCTTAAAATAACTTGGAAAATGATTGGCAATCTTATAAAACGAAAGAGCAAAAACCAAATTTCACCGACAAGAATTGTGCATGATGGAAAGACTCATACAAATCAAAACGATATTGCAGAGTTATTCAACAATTATTTGATAAATGTCGGTTCAAACTTATCGAAAAAATTTCCTACGAATCAAGCAAGTTCTACACAATATTTAAATATTTCACCACGAAATAGTTTTTATTTAAGCCCAGTAACAGAAAATCAAGTTTCAGCAATATTTTCTTCCTTAGATGAAAATAAATTGTACATGAACATTCCAATATCGTGCATCAAAATTGCAAGTGACTTATTATGTAAACCCTTTGTTAAGATATATAATGAATCAATATCAACCGGAATAGTTCATGAAATATTCAAAATTTCAAGAGTTACTCCTGTTTATAAAAGTGGCGTTACAACAGAATTGGGAAACTATAGACCAATTGCAATTATCTCTCCTTTTAGTAAAGTATTAGAAAGACTTATATACAACCAAATTTTTGCCTTTCTCGAAAAAGAAAAGATACTTTTTGATTATCAGTTTGGCTTTAGAAAAGGACATTCGACTGAACATGCAATTCTCGAAACTATTGAAAACTTGAAAACAGCAATAGACGAAAACAAAATAACTTGCGCAATCTTTCTAGATTTCTTGAAAGCTTTTGACACCATTAATCACGAGATCCTACTGAATAAAATACATTCCTATGGCATTCGTGGAGTGGCGAATAAATGGTTTTCAAGCTACATAT
>CACRXK020015710.1:0-11979 GCA_902702795.2 Paramuricea clavata
CGAAGCCTGCCGTGTGCCGAATTAATTTTACCCCGTTATCTCAAACTCATTAATAATTCATGAGTAAATTAGCCAACCATATTGCTTTATTTTGCTCACATGATAATACTGGATACCTAACAAAGCATATTGTTCCAGTCCTAGGACTGGATCAAAATTAATTCACCTCACTTTGCGTGGTGATTTATTCGCATGAGATGTCATTTCAAATCCAATTGGACTGGACTAGATTTCAAGTCATCACATCTTGATCCAGTCCTCTGCTTCGCCTCGGGCAGTCGGACTTGGAATCTAGTCCAGTCCTCATAATCAGATTTTAAATATTACATAAAGCTTAGACCAAATTTCCTAGGTTTCAATTCGATTGCGTTAACTTTGTCTTCAATTTTTTCCAGATACATTCAAGCGGCTAAGAAGAAGAATGTGCCTGTTCGATGTTTTCTTTTTAATGTTACCCACGATCACGCTTTGCATAACAATCGAGTATGTGCCAAATTATGCCAAGGTCTTCGTCAGTTTTTTGACCCAGACCGAGGGCAATAAATTTTTTCCCTTGCGCCTGCACGCGGGCTAAATTTTGTGTGGTTTTATAATATTTGTATTCTGTTATAGATAAGAGAACTAACGAATAAAGATAAAAATTATAAATCTGTTGGGAGAATGGTGTTTAACACATACAGGTAAGACGCGGTTTGGATTAAAATTTATCTTGCGCCTGGTTTTGATCAGTAAAATATACGTTGGTCGTTGCACAAAAGTTATTAGGGGGGAATCCAAAGTCGCAATATATTTTGCGGATGATCGTGGGGTGACCACAGGAGGACACTTCAATATTCCCAGAAAAAAACATGGAGTCGAGCACTCTTCTTACGAATGAGGTGAAATTACTGAAATAGACTATTCCCATTATAGACTAAATTTAAAACTAGGCAAGGAGATGCAAATAAATCAGCACAGCTAGAAAGAACTTACTAAAATGAGTAAAATTGCAAAGTTTGGTTGCGAAATGTTGTAAAATGCGGAAAATATAGCCTTGCAAAGTTCGCAAATTTTGTATTGGGTGCAGAAATTGCCTTGTGGCTGTTAGCTTGTGTGAGCGTGATAGCAAAACTGTTTTGAAGGAGCCAGACTTAAATTTTTTCCCGGAACAATTTATTTTGGCAACTTCCCCCCCCCCCCGTCGCCAAAAAAATTTCGGTCAGTGTACCATTTTAGGCGTCCAAAAATTTTTCGGACATACCCAAATTTTTCGGAACATCAAACAAATTTCCCCAAAAATCTAACATAATTTCCCACAAAATTTGTCCCATTTATTTTTATAATAACCAAATATTGCCAGACTGTGAAGCGAATATTGCCCAACTGGCTTTGTTTGCCCAACAAACTGCGGTTATTATTAAGAGAGATTTTCTTGTTTTGACTACTTTTTGCCCGACTTTTGTTGAACATTTGCCCGACTTTTCGACTTTGTAATCTTTTCGACTTTGCAGCTGCCCCCCCCCCCCGTCCCGTACGTGCATAGGCTATATTTTCCGCATTTTACAACATTTGGCAACCAAACTTTGCAATTTTACTCATTTTAGCATGCTCTTTCTAGCAGTGATTTATCTCCTTGCCTAGTTTTAAAATTAGTCTATAATGGGAATTGTCTATTATAATCAGATTACAGCATATACCAATGGTCAGACGGGTGAAAAACCCTAAAAAAATACAGCAGTCTAATATTATAATTCCACCAAGTGGAGTGCAAGAAACCAGATCATTAAAACGACCCTCGCTTTGTTTAGGTCGTCCTACCAAGAGCCAAATACGAATGAAGGATTCAAAGAAATTCTACATATCAACTTCCTACCTCACTTTGAAACAACTTCCATGAAAGAAATGTACATGCAATATACCGAATAGAAAATGGGGAAACTCGTCTTTCCAAAATTCGTAAAACATCAAGACTTTAAATATGCGTTCAAAAATAAAGTGCAAATGATAATGCCAAGATAATTGTGCATGTATATGTGAAAATAGACAATCTAAATTATTGCTCCTTGGTGTAAAATTTGAAAATATATATTTTATGCTATACATTTTGCACAGATATATATATGTTACATATAGTCTATAATACAATAATTCAACAAAATTCAGACGACGATACCAAACACAACTTGCAACAAGTTCGATACACTGAAATTAAGCTTGTTGCAAGAGAATAACGAGTTATTTCAAACAGTGGGAACATATTTGACCAGACCTCCCCTTTTATGCGTTCGGGTGCAATTGGAGGCGAAGCTATAGTTAGTTAGGCGAGAACTGGGAACTGAGCTGGCCCTCCTGAGCGAGATCCGGCCTCGACTTATACCCAAGAACTCGGGTGACCGGGCTGGGAATTTACCATAAAACGACCCCGGCTTGCTTGCCCAGCCAAATTGTTCCAACAACTTGTCATCAGGATGTGTTCGCACTGCTTGTTCCCAGCTTGTTGACAAGTTGTCAACGGCTTGTTGACAACTTGCTACAAGGTTGTTGAGCTCAACAGACTTGTTACAAGTTGTTCTAACAACCTGTTCTCGTCCTGCAATTCAATAATTTGTCAAAATAACAGATAACTTGATAAAATAACAGCATTGTTACAACTTGTTAACAAGGTACAAGCCTGTTGCGAACACATCTTGTTGACAAGTTGTGAGATCCTTATACGTGTGTACTGCTGTGAATTGCTTTTACCTTTCCAACTCTTTTAGAGTATATACCATTTCAACAGTAGCCCAATTTATACAAGAGATATCATAATTCGTGAGGCATCACCCGTCTGACGGATCAGCCATCTTAGGCGCGGTTTTTTCATGCGCCGAACCTAACCAAATTAAATACGGCACAATTTCAACAATTGATTTAGACGTCGGACTTAACTGTACCTTCCAGAAATTTCAGTGCTAGATTGCTAATACATCATAATCGTATGACAATGTACGTTAAAAAATTTATGCATTGGCTTAACGCACCGTTATTCGTTAAATTTTCAGAACTATTACTTTGAAATCAGTGTCAATGAAATATTTCTTCAGTTCTTTTACTTCCTATCCATTCATATTTTACCGACTACGAAAAGAATTTTGCAACAAATCAGTCATTTTGCCGAAAAGACTGCCTCGTACCCAGGCGCTATGTGTTGTTCTATGGCTTGCGTCTGCCTCGTACCCAGGCGTCTCTTTGTAAAAAAGCAGTGATGCCCATATGACGTGTTTACATGAAGTATTGTAGTGGGGAGAGATGGCGAAGGGGCTGATGGGAAGAGTGCACTTGAACTGCGAGACGCCTGGCAGATCTTGGTCGATTTCTTGCAAATTTGTACGATTTCTTGCAAGTTGTGCTATTTCGTTGTCGTTTACGATTTTTTGCTACGTGTTTTTGTTGAATTGACTAATGTTAATATTCTTCTGTCATCCGGGCGTGAATTCATGTTGCTATTCTTGGTATATATGACATATATATGCCCTTAAAGTCCATGGAAATTCCAATATTAACATGTCAACAACCGAAGCGTTGAAGAACTAGACTTGCAGGAACTAGATTTGTAAGCTATAACTATATAAAGGTACAGACTATAAAATTGCACTATTGTAATAAATATTTCAAACTTTACGGCTGTGAACTTTTATTTACTTGGGCTTTTGTTTACAGTATACATTTAATAAAAATTGCCATTGGCATTGTGATCGACTGATTGAGCTTTCAGCTAAAGAAGTTATTAATACAAAAGCAATTATATGACTTTCTAATCATTTCTCTGTTACTGTTTTATGCTAACTGAGCAACTGATAGCATTTTATTATTCTCCATGTAATATCGAATGACATATTCGAAATATTCGCACGGTTAACTTGTCATGTTATTTACTCATAATTTTTCGCGCATTTTGCATGTCATCGAACATCTACAAATGTATTATTATTTGCCAATGGCGTTCAATTCAACTCTTCATCACAAAGTAAGGTTTTACACACAGAGTATATGACGATATGGTAACTTTTTGTATAAAATTCCCTGTTTTCCCGCCATGACAGTATACAAGAACTGCCAGGCGCTCCCCAGCACGCACCGTTCCCAACAGCCCCTTCGCGCGTCGGATGCCTACCTGAATACTTCATGTAAGCGCCTGGGTACGAGGCAGGGCTCGGTGCATTGTCCTCCCATGCAGCTAGTCAAAGCCGTCCATCGACTATTAATGGAGTCCCTAAGGTTAGGGAGGGTTGCATCATAACTGCGATGAATGTGGGATGGTGTCACCTATGGGCGCAACATTTTTAAGCCAAAAAGATCTTTTCATTGGTCTTTTCAAAGTAGTCTGTTTAATTCTAAGCAAAAGGATCATTTCAAAAGGTGTAGATCCGTTGAATTTGACGGTGTTCGTCTGAATTAAGTTATAAGTAAGAGTTATAAACCGAGTAGGAGGTTTATAACTGATATATTGACCCGAGGACGCGTAGCGTCCGAAGGGCAATATATCAGCTATAAATCGACTTTCGAGGTTTATAACTAACTTATATCACACTTGCGGAGGTTTTCCAACATATTTTGTCATTTTCAAAAATTTTTAATGAAAAATTTTCGCGTTTTGTCTACAAGTTTCATCTAATCATTTATTCAAGGTCTATAAGCTAGTTATAAACCTCGGACGAACAAGGAAAACCGACGCAAGTGTGATATAATAATAATAATAATAATAATAATAATAATAATAATAATAATAATAATAATAATAATAATAATAATAATAATAATAATAATAATAATAATAATAATAATAATAATAATAATAATAATAATGATCTTAGGTAAAAGTAGGTTTTGTTCATTAAACATAGTACTTTATCGCTTCCCTTAAATTTAATCCATGCTAATCTACTCTGTCAGTTCCTTGTCATGATGAGCTCTGTTTTCTG
This sequence comes from Paramuricea clavata, assembly GCA_902702795.2. NCBI lineage: Eukaryota > Metazoa > Cnidaria > Anthozoa > Malacalcyonacea > Plexauridae > Paramuricea > Paramuricea clavata. The sequence goes on from CACRXK020015710.1 coordinate 4,941, forward strand.
TGCGCAGGCTTTTGCGCAATAAACCAATCGTACACCAATTGGAATAATTATGGCAATGTGCGTTATAAGCACATGCCGGTTTATTAATTTTTTGTAATGAATAACTTAATTATTAATATAACAAATTATTAAGGAAACTAATGTTCGTAAAAGTAATTATTAAGACAATTGTTCGCACAGAAAAGGTGGGGGTAATTCAAACGCCCACCACTAAGAACTAGTATACATATCAAAAGGAATTGCGCCAGAAAACGGGGAGGAGGGTGGGTAAACTTGATTTCCGATGGAGATGTTTTGCAGCCAACGTGCAGAGCAGAATGAACCGATCCCGCATTCTAGTTCAACTAAATACCGCGAACTCCTATCCGTTTTCCCGCGCATTACAATCATGTGATTATAAAATTCCCGGGAAAATCCCGGTAGGTTTCTATCTATTTATATAGTTCAAGTGCAGGAAGCAATAAAATCTTTATTGGTATGCCAATAATTCCTTTATCGCTTCCCTTAAATTTAATCCATCCTAATCTACTCTGTCAGTTCCTTGTCATGATGAGCTCTGTTTTCTGTGCGTAGGCTTTTGCGCAATAAACCAATCGTACACCAATTGGAATAATTATGGCAATGTGCGTTATAAGCACATGCCGGTTTATTAATTTTTTGTAATGAATAACATAATTATTAATATAACAAATTATTAAGGAAACTAATGTTCGTCAAAGTAATTATTAAGAAAATTGTTCGCACAGAAAAGGTGGGGGTAATTCAAACGCCAAAAGTCTGCTTTGAAAAAGGAGACATACCCCACCCCATCATGACAAGGACACGCAGAAGAAATGAGGACCTACCTCTAATACATTACATAACAAGACAAGAGAAAAATTAAAAATTGAGAACAACCTATATGAAACGATATAGTACTACGCAAGCTGCCCCACCAAGTCGTGCCCCTGCGTTGACTTGGTAGCGAGCTGTTGAACTCGAGGTTGATCTAATAAATATGTTGCCTGTGAAACGATATAGTACGATGCAAGCTGCCCCACCAAGTCGTGCCCCTGCGTTGACTTGATAGCGAGCTGCTGATCTAATAAGACGATTATATGTAGTGTTCTGCGAGCCTTTCCCCTGCATCAGCGTCACAGTCAGCTACAAATCAGTATTTAGGTAGTAACAACATACAGTACGAATGTATAGGTGTCAAGTCTTGCCCCTGCGTCGACTCAACAAAAGAGAAATATATATGTATAAGGTTAGTGTAACATGGAAATGTCTCAAAATGCTATTCTACAGCCATGATCAACCCCTGGACCTACATAGTTTAGATGTTCGAACTCAGACTAGGACAACGAATATATTTTCGATATGCGTCTGATTGCCAACGACCATCAATCGTATTTGTGCATCGGAATAACCATTTTCGGCCGCAAAAGTAGCTGCACCGATGCGGAAACTATGTCCTTTATACCTAGTGGAATCGAGACCACACGAACGAAATGTAAGAGCTAAATGGTCTGTAAATAGCTTGCGTGAAACAGCATGCCCATCGCGTGTTCGAAAAAGCGGTCCAGCGGTTAAACCACGCCAGGCGAAATAGTCTAGTAAGCTCTGCACTGGGCATATGTCCGTGCGGCGATTCAGTGTGAGTGAGACATTCGACCGATTATACGAATGCTTGAAATTAGCAAACGTTAGTTTCAACCCAGTTATGCTGCCCGAATTGTCAACAAGCTTAACAACTTGATCAATTTGAAACACGGTCGTTGACCGGGGGCAACATGTAATTTCACCAATCCGTAAAAAGGCAAAAAATGCTGTTGTACACATTGCCTTGAATAAATATGCTCGATACTCACTAGAGCACAAGGTTGGTGTTTGTTGTAACATATTACGAAGGATAGGAAGTGTTATAGGTAAGCGTGTGTCATGGCGTGAACCAAGCTTTCCGTATCCTTTCAACATTTCAAGTACCCAAAAGACTTTAGTGGGGTCGTTCACCCCAGCCAGACGATGACAATAACCCAGTGCAGAGACATAAGTGTTCGCAGTGGAGGCCGCATATTTGTGCTGAAACATGTACGCTATAAATAGTCCTAAATCTGATGGTGAGATAGGCATCCGGACTAAAGCCGATTGAAATACCGCACAAGCAAATTGGCTATAAAGTTTCCAGGCCCTACGATAAGTAGGGATTGATGATGGCTGCAAACTAGATTTAATTAACTTAGAAGTTATATTGGCCAACTCTGTGGCAGTAGATGATCTGGTATGACTGTTGGTGATGAGTGTGCACCCACCGGGGCTAGCTGCTTGAACTTCGTAACCTGTAACCGGGATAAAGAATCAGCTAAGACATTTTTGACACCAGGAACATGACGAGCTCGAAATAAAATATTAAAATTCAAACATGCCAGCACCAGCTGCCGCACAAATATCATCACAGTCGAATCACGAGATGTAGCTTTATTGATAATATCAACCAATGCCGCATTATCCGTAAAAAAGGTAATGCGCTGATTACTCATTCTGTCTCCCCATAGGAGGACACTTAGTACAATTGGGTAAAATTCTAAAATAGTAATGTTGAGTTGTTTCCAATGTTTAGGCCATGCACCGAAACACCACTCATTACCAAAAACCGCGCCGTAGCCTAGGCTGGCAGCGGCATCGGTATATAAATTTAAAGTAAGTGAATCCTGCCAGACATCGTTAAGAAAAAACGATCGACCATTAAAGCCAAGCATAAATGTCTGCCAAAGGCTTAGGTCCGCTTTGACCGATTTTGTAAGGCGAATATAATAATGGGCAGCAGTTATGCCCTTAGTTAAATCAATAAGACGACGCAAGAAAGCCCGACCCGGTACAACTACTGAGCATGCGAAATTAAGCAGGCCAGTCAAAGATTGGATTTCACGCAAAGTGACTTTTTTGCGTCGAAGAAATGACGATATTAATAATCTACATTTTTCAGTTTTGTCAACAGGTAGACGAGCTTCCATACGCAAAGTGTCTAATTCAATTCCGGCAAACGAAAGAATGTTTTGTGGCCCCACAGTTTTTTCCGGAGCCATCGGTACGCCCAAATATTTACATAAAGATAGGAAACGAACTAGGTTAATGCGACATTGGTGATAGGTAGAGGCCGCCATTAGATAATCATCGAGAATGTGGATAAGATGTGGGATCATTAAATGTTTCTTAGCTACCCACTCTAGAGCTGTGCTAAACATTTCAAAAGTGCGACAGGATGACGCACAACCCATTGGCATTGCGCGATCGTAATAAAATTTTCCTTGCCAAAAAATACCCAGAAGGTCGTAATCAGAAGGCCTTATTGGGATAATGCGAAATGCGCTTTTAATATCTGTTTTTGCCAGGAAACTTCCGCGCCCTAATCGCTTGATCATTGTGACTGCGTCATCTACGCGAGCGTAAGATACCGAGGTATGCTCAGTAGCAATACCATCGTTAACCGAATCACCACTAGGAAAAGACAAATGATGAATCAAGCGATACTCCCCCGGAGCTTTCTTAGGAACAACTCCCAAGGGAGAAACACGAAAGTTAACAAAAGGAGGGTGGTCGAAAGGCCCAGCAAGCCGGTTGGCCTGGCACTCTTTGAAAAGTTTAGCACTAACAATTTCAGGATTTTGTTGTGCAGAAACTAAATTATTGGCGAAAAATGAGGATCGAGCTCCTTTGAAATGGAGTGGAAAACCATACTTAAAACCATAATATAACATAGACGTTAATCCCACATCGTATCCACATAATAAAGGTCTAAGTTTTTCAATGTGAACTGGCGTTGGCAGCGCGGGATTTGGCGGCGGACGAGGTGGAGTTAAAGGCAACCCTTGAGGGACGAAAATTACACCGGACAGCTGGGTGAACTACGCCACATTTAAAACATTTGTGCTGAAAATTGCAACCTTGGCATTCAGTACCCCGGTGAAACTTCCGACAAAACCCCCTGGGAACAAAGGGTCCAACAACAGCATTCGTAAAATTATTGCGTGTAGGTTGGCTCTTAGATTGAAAACGCGAATTACTAAAATTCTGCGCACGGATCCAAAGTTCCCAATGAGTTGAACCCCAAGGCATTTCAGACGGACTGGTTTGTCGTAAATTGCGAAATTGCGTGTCGTAAAATCGCCAGTCACCCCCGCGCGCGGCCAAATCCCGAACAACTTCCCCATACTTCATTAATGCAGGGGCCTCCATGGGATATTTCCCAGTATAGACCCCCACAAAAATTTGAAACGCTGATGTCCACGTCTCAATATTGGCAATGTGTTTCGCTTTTTGGGTTGGTTCCAAGGACAACGTTGGTAAAGAGGAACCGTTTTGAGAACTCACCGACAGTTGATATCGGGTATCACCTGCCCCTGAGTTTAGTAACAAGCCAAAATCGAAAAATTCATTGGCCCAAATCTTGGCCTTTAACTTGGCGCTAACTTGTGCATCAATAGCAATGCTAACTGAATTAAAGTTAGACATGCGTGACGAAGTAGGTTGTGAGACATGGATGAAATTCTCACCTGAAACATGCTGTAAAGCAGATGCTACATGCCCCTGCGTAGTAGCATCTGCTGAAGGTGAAACAATACCTGACGCCACCACTGGCAATTCCCGAGTCTCCGAGGCCGACGTTGACTGCGAAGTCGCACCTGTCGCATTCAAGGACGCGAGAACAGCCTGTGATACAGCCGAGACAATCTGTTGAACGGTAGCTTCGGACAGAGATGCTCCTGTAGTTGGCGTTGAACCTGTTGTAACTATGGCGGCGGAAGTGTGCTCGACGTTGCCTTCAGCTGCCGTTGTTGGTAGAGATGTGGCCGTTGTTGGTAGAGATGTGGCCGTTGTTGTTGATGCACGGCGTCGAGATGATGCAGGACGTGGTGCAATAGGCTGGGCGCGTCGTTGAACTCGAGTACTTGGACGTGTTGCAGGCATATTTCTGAAAGAAAAGACTAAAGGAACGAAAACATGCAAAATTAAATTATCGTAAAACTGTGCGTGATGCAAACATTGGAAACGTTAGAAGTATTGACATATATGTAAACGTTACAACGAAATGAAGTGGGCAGACAACACACAACGCAGCGGAATAATCCTGGCATACATCTGAGGTAGCCGCACATTGAATATTCCATTTATACAATGCTGCAACATATATAAATATTCGGGCAATCTGAAAACAACAAGCTGCACCGTCCCACAATATATTGATTTCAACTGTGGGCATCTGAAAACGATAATCGCTCTATCCCACGTAGACATGCATTTTTCCTAACACAGGAACAGTAGCAAATTATATATACGGCCACAGTGACACAATAAGGTTAGACGAGAACAACCGTGACAGACGTATACAAAACAGAACAGACTGAATGAGAACAAACATATATATAAATGCCAGAAATTCATGAAAACGTCCTGTGAAGAAAAAACCCAATGTTGAAATCTCAACGTGGGCATCTGAAAACAGCAAGTCGCTCTAGCCCATATAAATGAACATAAAACTGTAACAATGGGAAGTAAATTGGTAATATGATATTGAATGACGGGGTATAATACACAAATGAATAGCTGTAGCACAAGGCTAACAAAATAAAACTTCCCATGCACAGATAAAATTGTCAGAAGTGGAATTAAGTGCCACTAACAAAAATATGTTATTAACAACAATTAACAATTGTAGATACGAAATATATTACCACAGTATGGTATCCGTATATAAGATATATTATGTATAATTTCATGGTTACTAAAGATTAAAGCCAATAAACTTATAATTTCCCTAACGCCCGCAAAATAGCTCCCCGATAGCTGCGGTAAAGAGAATACCGCCCTTTGGAATTACAATGCACGCCGTCTTTGGCTAGCAAAACACGATTTGAGTATAAAAATTCTCGATGCTCCCAAAGAAAAATACCCGGCTCCTCAGCAAGCACAACAGACAAATATTGCCGCAAACGAGCGGCTTTGGCGTTAAAACCCTGGTCTGGTGCTGGGGAACGGGAATATGGGACATTTCGATTGATGACATGGCAAACGCCGACCACGCGAACATTGTATTTGTCGCGGAAAAGGCGCGCAAGATCATCAACTTTCGAGCCTACCACCTCTGGGGCGCAACTCGATAGGTCGTTCGTACCAACTTCCAGAATTACTATGTCTGGCTTAAAGTGTTGGACGAACGGAAGGTCATGCTGCATAATTTTGTCCACTGTTCGGCCACCTGTGCCCTGTAAGTGAACGTATCCCGACTCAGGAAGATGAAAATTAGGACTCGCACGTTGATCAAATCGCGCGTCTAAGTCCTCACATAAATGACGAACAAAAGAATGGCCGAGAACAAGGATTTTTGCAACAGACCCCGACATTATGAACAATATACTCTAGTACTATAACAATAATGATATTAAAAATTGAACAAATTAAACAATACCTGATTTGAGATAAACTTGATTTCCGATGGAGATGTTTTGCAGCCAACGTGCAGAGCAGAATGAACCGATCCCGCATTCTAGTTCAACTAAATACCGCGAACTCCTATCCGTTTTCCCGCGCATTACAATCATGTGATTACAAAATTCCCGGGAAAATCCCAGTAGGTTTCTATCTATTTATATAGTTCAAGTGCAGGAAGCAATAAAATCTTTATTGGTATGCCAATAATTCCTTTTTTACAGTTGAGAACGCCACTGGGCCTTCGCACAACCTGTCATTAACAGATAAGCAAGCAAGCAAGCGAGCGAGCGAGCAAGCAAGCAAACAAGCAAGCAAGCAAACAAGCAAACAAGCAAACAAACAAACAAGCAAACAAACAAACAAACAAACAAACAAACAAGCAAACAAGCAAACAAACAAACAAACAAACAAACAAACAAGCAAGCAAGCAAACAAGCAAACAAACAAACAAGCAAACAAACAAACAAGCAAACAAACAAACAAACAAACAAACAAACAAACAAACAAACAAACAAACAAACAAACAAACAAACAAACAAACAAGCAAACAAACAAACAAACAAACAAACAA
>CACRXK020015711.1:0-11978 GCA_902702795.2 Paramuricea clavata
AGAGAATTGTCTGCATCATGCATGGTTCGATTCTTCCTGTTACCCTCCCCCCGGGGATTTATGTATTCTTTATTCCTAAACTGTCAATTCTCCACCTCTGGGCAAATAAAGAAAAGCCAATTCCCCTCCCATGGGCAATATTGCACACGAACACGTTATCAAAATTTCACGAATGTCGACATTTGAAAGGCATTCACTAAGTGATAGAATGTGTTCACTAGGGCTATCAAAGCGATATTAGTACAGTGTTAAACGAAGCATTTTTTCTCCCAATTTCCAACGTAATCTGTGATCTACAGGAATGTTTAAATATGCAAGAAAAAACAGTTGGAGTGCAAGTGGGCCCATGTTTTGCATTTTTCTACGAGTCCCAAAGCCCCTCGCCTGTGAACATGTGTATTCCTAACCCCTACCCTCACGGGACACCTGGACCAGATGCTCAACAAAATTCCGTCGGTGTACATTTGGGGGGATGGTAACAGGAAGAATTGAACCATCCATTACAGAGATGTACGTAATAGGCCGTATTCTGTGATTTGGTTTCAGTTCTGTCTCCCCCCTCCCACCCCTTCGGGCGCAACTTTAAATCTACATGAATCTATAGATTTTTATATGCTGAGTATGAATTAACTTTTTGTAACTCGTAAAAACCTGAAGTTTCTTTGTACTTTACGATGAAAGATCAACATTTTGTATTAACATTATTGCACCAATTCAAGTCTCTTATCACGCGGTTATATGCAGTAAATCGTCAATAATTAGCCTTTCTCACGATGACGAATATCCGCCATTTTTGGGTGGCATCTAATTCTCGTTAACCAATGCAGACAATTAAAACAATGTGAAAAGCAATTTTTCAAAATAAACAAACCATTTACAAAGCAAATTTACCATCATTCGTCAAAAAAATTATAAAAAGTCGCTGTTATGTGGACTTATCTCTCGCAGACTTCGGCTCAAAAGCCACCCAAAAATGGCGGCGTGAGAAAGGCTAATTAATCTATCGTTCTATATTGCATCAGCTTTTGGGTTTATTGTTGAATTATATATGAAATTGCAAAGAGTAGATTGATAAAGATTCTTATATCGACATTTTGGGAATCTCGTTCGATACAACTAATAGTGAATGGTTTTTTAGATTGAATTTTCGAACCTAAATTTCTATACACTTTTTTAGACCTAACAACCAGGAGCAGTTGCAAAAAATGCAACTTTAGGACCTCTGGCAGGTTCGATTATATATATATACATGAATCTGTGGTTAAGGCTTAGCAACTGGTCTCTGTAGCACAGCTCGTTAGAGCATTACACCGGAATCGCAGCCAAAGGGCCTATTACTTCCATTTTTCGCAGCTGCTCCCGGTTAGATCTAAAAAAGTGTATACTAGAGAGATTTAGCGTGAACAAATTGAAACGTATGATCGTGGTCAGCACTTAATGCCCCACAGGAAAAAATTCAGATTTCGTGCATGAGCTAGTTTTTGAAAGAACTGCTGCCAATGGTCAATTTGTGTTAAATAAAATACATCTGGGTCCTGAAGATCTATAGAATATCGTGTGCTCCTTGTTCGTTGTTGATAAAAAATTTGAGCAAGACAGTAACCCCCGAAATTGTAGTACAAGTTTAGAATCTGTAAAATTCTTGATAAAGAATCTTTGCAATTTCATATTGAGATGAACCGCGTGATACCCCCCACCCCTCTCCCCCGCCTTCGAACTAGTACAATAACTGTGTATAACATGAAGTTTCCAAAAAATACTGCTAATTTTAATAGAAAATGTTGATGCTTGATCGTAAAATATAAAGAAAATCGAGGTTTTCATGAATAAATTCGTGCTGGGCATATCAGAATCTATAAATTTATGTAATTTTAAAGCAGTGCCCGAAGGGAGGCAACAAAACTCGTTTTCTAAGCAACTTTTTTGGTCACAAAATACAGCCTATGGGATGAGGTGTATTGCTTTCATATAACAAACTAGGTTATTTCCAAAGCCATTTTTAAGAATATGGTTAATCAACTTTATATCAAAGAATAATTTTTTCACCATGCACACCTGCAGATTTACAAGAATATTTTGTAATCAATACCTGAAAGAGGATTCTGAATGATCTCCAATGTAAATTCCGACACTTTAGCTTCTTCTGGATAAAATGGCTTCTGTTTAAGGGACTCCAAAGTGATAACATTCTTTTCTCCTGACTTCAATTTTCTAAAATACTCTTGGACATCTTCGTTCCAGCAGATGGACGAGTCAAAGCCCTTGGTGTTCTCAAAGAATTGAGGAACACATACATCCGCCGTTAATCCATTTTTTACACAAAATTCAAATATCTTATCGCGAGAGAAAATATCCACGAGGGACGAAAAGAATAACTGGGGCATTGATTCCTTTGGGACGAGCTGTAGTAGTTTGATGTCACAGTTCAAGTGTAAGATGACGTCATCACTAAAAATCCAGTATGGGTGGCTATCAAACAACTTGGCAGTAATTCTTGCATAACGAAACAAAAGAGCCCGATCAAGATGTTCAGCTTTTTCCTGTAAGGTCATTTTATTCAAGACATCTGTTTCATCGAGAACTTTCATTGCCATATGCTCGGAACAAATGTAACGATCCCAAGCGTCACCACTATGGTGAAATGCGGCATGAAGAGGGTCGATTGCTTTAATACCTAATTCAGATATCAGAACATTCACGTTTGAACTCCCGCTCTCACTGGAATGAAAGAGATAACGCAAAGAAAAGAATTTGAGGTCTAGAAGAGCAGTAGGATATGGCAGTTTCGGACGAAAACATACATTTTCAACAAAATCGCCCGGTGAAGGATACTTAACTTTAAGAGTTTTCAAGTTATAGTTTGCCATAATGGAGTGCCCGTTGAGTACATCGCAAAAGAAATCTGACTCTTCGTCTTGCAGCCAATCTCTTACAGAACTATGGCTGAAATAATATCTACCAGAATCATCCTTTACTAAGTAGCCTGATAAAGGTTTGACGACTTTATTGAGATCATGCATCTTAATTTCAAGCAACAAACCGCCCTTCACAACTTCTGTAACACTTTCATCGCTCTCCTCATAGACATGCTGCAGCTTCTGAGTTCTACGATCCTCCCTATCTTTAAGAATGGAGATTAGGTGATTTAATCTAGCTATTTCAGGTATCTCTTTATGTATAAAAGCCTTAGCAGATTGAATGGCAAGCACAATTTGCAGCACGGGTGCAACTTGTTTCTCAAAGAATTCTATATCTGGAAAGTGACGCCTGAAGTCCAAGCAGTAAATCTCAGATAACGAGGCAGGCAAACCAATTTCATTATGGCCATCAAAGATGTGTTCCATGACAAGTTTAGCATAAAGAAAGCAATTCTGACTAGCCTGAACTATTTTCTCTTGGCCTACTTGCTCGTCATTAGCAAAAAAAGAAGGAATACGGTTATATTCAGTTTGAAGATTTCTGTACTTCATTGAGACAAATTCACGAATATCTTTGCTAGACAGGGACTTGGGACTAGTTTCAAATTGGTCTAGGTTAGCAGAGTTGGAATTTAAAAAAAGGCCAGATAGAGCGGGAGCATTGTGTCTTGCAGTCAAAATGACGCGAAGCCACGAAGGAAGTGTTTGTGATAATCTGGCAAAGCAAGAAGCAATCTTGTGCTCTCCTTCATCCAAGCCATCAATAACAAGAAAATGTTTGGTATTTTCGTTCAATTGCTGCAATGGCGTGGTAAATAAGAAATCGAACAGTGCGTTAGGATCATTTGGAAATTGATCAGTCTGTAGTTTCTCAATCAAGGCAGCATATTCGGGAAGACTCTTCGAGAGCATAGTACTGAGACTATGGACTAACGATTTCAAATTGCAGGTGCGAGGATTATCTTTTTGACAGTAATAGTATCCAGCCAATTTTTGTCCCTCGTGCCGACGGACAAACTCTTGTGCGAACGAACTTTTGCCTGTTCCAGCACCACCCCAGATAAGGAAGGTACGAGACTCCCGAGGCCCGAGGTCTTTTTCAAACCATTTTTCAACTTTACAGAACAACCACTCACGACCGACAAATTCTTCCTTCATCCGATCAGAGACCGGGTTGAACTTTAGCTCCTCCATGTCGCGAGATAATTGCTGTGACTCTGATATAGCTTCTAGCTTTTCCAGCCGGCTGTTGGTAGAATCTTCCAAGCGACTGATTCTTTTCTCGACAGTTTTCAGGGCGTCTTGTAGTTCATTTTTCTTAACAAATTCATCCAAGCCTCTAATCTGATCTTTAAGTTGCTCAAAGTTCGCTCCGACTTCATCTTTCCAACAGCTCATATCACTTCCCAAACTGACCATATCCTGACCAAGTTGACGTTCTAACTGAACGAATAATTCCAATTCTTTCTCTTCAATAACCGCTAGACCAGTGTTGGATAAACTATTGAGCTCGTTTATGGCGTCTTGAACATCTTTGTCACCGTTTAGTTCTGGGTCTTGAAGAAGCGAGGTTAATGATGCAAACGCGTCGACTTTGTCAGCATCAGTTACATGCAGCAACGGTGCATGCGCCCAAAGATTCCTAGCACTTCTTGCATCTGCTATTTTCGAGAGATCGACACCTTTGTTGAACATACCATTTGTCCCTCTCGGAGACCATTCCAATACATTCAAGAGTCCCGATATATCAGTAGTTTTGGCGTTGACTACATCAAGCTTTCTCGGTCCCAAGGGAGCCATGAAAATCCTAGCAATCTCCCATGAGGCACCAACGATCAACCACTGAGTGTTGTCACTGTTGCTCCAGGATATTTTTCTTTTGTCAGTTGATCGATGGGCTTTGCGCAAGTGAGATTTCCACGTAGGTTCATTATTTGGCAAAGTTGCAAGCAGTGATGTGTGGTACTTGTCAACAGCATTTTGAATTATGGTTTCTAAGCCGTTCCGGGTAATCTGGATTGCTCGACCAACAGTAACCCAGTTTCTATATTCTGGATCGCTTAGTCTACTGTGAGCCATCACTATTTATTTTTCAAGGCTGAAAAAAGGCATTAGTATATTAACCTCCTCCGCAGGCATGTAGAACAACATGTTTAAAATTTCTATAATATCATATATTTTATAACAACTCATTAAATTCTGGTCATTTTATTGCACGCTCAGTTGTGCAATAGTGCAAGTACTATTGCACGGTGTGGTTGAATTAAATTTAATCAAAATCCTATTCGTCTTGTAATTGTAGCTCATTTACCTATGATTTTGATACTGAGACCAATGGAATTAAATTCAAATACATCACTCGTGCGAAGGAAAATGACGGGAGTAAATATACAATAATTTTTCGATAAATGACCGCCATTATTAATCCTTGTTGTTACTTTTTTGTTGGATTTTAATTATTTTTGTACAAGGTAATGTATTTGTTTTGTATTTAATTCACATAAAAATTTGATAAAATTGATGTATTTTCAGCAGTCATATAAAACAAATAATGATTGTTTTCATTCCTGCGAGTAATTACTAGCAGCTAAAGCGGACTAAATCCTGGGATTTCACGTCGGCCACCATATTGAATATAAACGCGCCGGAGTCTGGGATCTAGCTTCACAAGACCTATTTTTTGGTCTTGTTATTGCATTTTTGTCGAACATTCAAAGTACTAAAACGTGTTACTAAGAAATTGTCCCAAACATTTTTATAGTTTGCCTTAATTTTTTGCTTCTCCCGAATAAAAATATAGACGGCACAATTGATTATATTTCCTACCAATTTCTTGCTTTAAATTTGCGTTGTTGGTAATATGCATAGAAATATTAGACCTATTTCTATTAGACCTGTCTATTATTTCTATGGTAATATGTCGCCAAATGTTAAGTGTTTGTACAGGTTTGATTCCTGCCTGAGGGTTTATAGTTACATTTTTCGAAACTGTTCCTGGTTACGCCTGATAATTATTGTGTGAAAATTAAACTCGATATTTCCATCTACAAATTCCTTGGACAATTAGTTCTATCAAGTGAGATGCTCAAATTTTTTAGCCGAATAATTTTCCCATTTACTGAAACATACCCAGAAGTCCTCAAGCTTGCATGTTCATGCCGATACCTTAGCTAGTAAAATAATTATCTTATGTGAAAAATACATGAACAAAATGAAATGTAGAAATCATTCATTGAATATTCTGCTGTCAACACACCCAGGGAAATTTTGTGAACATGCATTGAAGTAAATATATGTATAGGGACTAAAAGTAAATATATAGAGAGAGACTATAAATTTTGTGGAATTGAAAGAACAGAAGAATTCTTTACCATTAATTATTTTTAACAATTTTACTTATTTTATTCTAGAAAGTGATGATATGATAATAACCATAGTGTTACTAGTATTAAATTAAATTTTTTTTTTATTGTAACTCGTAGAGTATTTATATGTATATTGTAGTGTAACTACAATTAAAACTCGTTCGTTCAGTTTTATGTTACTGCAAAAGAGTTTAATAAACCATATTGATCTTATCTGTCGACATGAAGAAATTGTTTTTTCTCTTTTCTTTTGAAACCTTCATTCTCGTGCCCAAAACCTTCTTACGCGCGTCGCGACGAGGGCGTTAGAAGAGCTATGGATACGAGAATGTTGAAACCTCGTGAAAAATCTAGTCCCCAGACTCCGACCATTGACTCCGACGCACTTAAATTCAATATGGCGGCAGGGTCCAACTTTCGATTTAGGCTGTTTAGTCGCACGTTATTAAACCGATATTAAGAATAAAGAGACGTTGAGTGTAGAGATATGCCTGCTCAGGAGGCTACCTTTATTTTAGTTACTGTGAAATCTTTCTCTGTAGTCCTGCATTACGCAGAGAAGGCCTTGAAGAAAGGACTAGCCTTTGTACATATAAACGTAATATAAAAGTATATATTGAATAACAAATTTTCAAATTGGCTGCAGCAGGAAACCTTACGTTGTAAAGCAAATTTCCTGAAATTAACCCACTTATAATCTTTAAATCAAGAATAAATATATATATTGTCACATTACGACGAGGATGCCGAGAAAGTATAAAGTCTCCACTTCAATTTTAGTAATTCAACATTTTTCAATCACGAAGACAGTCGCAATGTTTGTGTTCAAATTACGTACTGAAAAATACAGCTCACAATTACTATTACTATATAAGCCTACCTTCCGAGGATTCTGTAAACATTTCATGGCAATCTTAGTGTATTTGTGGTTGAAACACTTCGTTAAAGTTCGCTTTTAATAAGCGATCGCCTCTCCTATAAAGGCGACGAAATTCGTCGCGAGACATTGTGTATTCGGATGTGGTTGCACATGAATAATTCTATTGAATATATTAATGTATGCAAGATTTGAAATGGTAGCGATTTCGAAATGTATCAGTTAAATTGCTACTATAGACGCTAGCCCCAATTATGATTTTGGGAATGGTGTACTGTTTGGGTTATTCTAAATATCTGAGAAATGTAACATATCTTTCAGTGGTACATATAATTAGCATTTGCTCCCCCTTTTGGAGGTGGTAAAAAGTCAGGGGGTTGAGGAAAGAAATTGACCCTTTCGGCACAGAATAAAGATCAGTACCAGAAGGGCCACTCAGCGGTGCAACGTGTCCCCATTTTTCTATGCAAAACATGCAATTGACTGGCTAGGAAGATGGCGGCCAGCCAATACAGCGCGTTCATTGGCCAGAAAATGTAATCGACTGGCTAGGAAGATGGCGGCCAGGGTGCCCTTCTGTGTGCCTTATTCTGTGCTTTCGGGATAGGAAGAAATTCGCAAAAATAAGATTCTCAAAACTTTGAAATTTTTAATTTCTGTTTTTCTCTTTAAGAATTTTCCTCAAAAAATGCAACAACTAAACACTTTAAAACCTGACAGACTTTATTGTCAGGTTTTTCGTCAGACCGTTTTTCGTCAGACCGTTTTTCGTTTATCCAGGAAGGAAAGAAAGTGGCTTTTCCAAACTTGGGGATGGGGAAAAAGTAACTTTAGTGGTAACTATAAACATATCTGATTATCTTTCTAGTATTAAAAGCATATCTTGGTCAACTTTTGCAATACCAAAGTTTCCGGATATGATGAAATTCATTAGCCGGTGAGTTTTAACAGAAAAAAGCAAAGGAAAACCGGTTAATATCTCAATTAACCATACTCCTTACCAGCAAATATTATATCTTCAAACATTTGCTGGAATACCATACTTACCAATTTGGAAGGTTAGGGTGCAAGCTGTGAACCGAGGTGGCCTGGGAACGAGCTGTGGTTCCGGGAGACCTGGGAACGAGCGGTGGTACTTGGATTACGGAAAGATCCACTGCAAGTGCATGGTATCTTGAACTGGCAACCACACTCGTTCAGCTTGCACTTATCACATCAATAAAAGTGGTGGTAAAGAACACAATTTTACTTGATGAACGGGGTGGGTGGTGGGGATTTTACGTTAAGTTGTAGAGCAAGAGCACCGTCCACTTTGCGTGCTTCGCAGAATATTAGAGACGTTCAGATTTGACTTCCGATCCACTGGTTCAACACATACTGTTGCGAAGGCCAAATAGCGTTATCCAGTGGATAGCGATTTTTTCAAGCTTTCTAAAATTTTCCGTCGATTTGGTAGAACTCAGATTGAACTCTATTTTTATTCATTGTGAGGTCCACATCTGTAGTTTTACAGCTTTTCACGAATTTTTACAAGGCTTGAAAAATCACTGTCCGTGGTGTGTCATTCAAATGAGTATAAATCATGAGTTTCGTGCATGCAACTAACTTTGAATTTACTTTTGCATAATTTTTCATGAATATTTTTAACTGATAACTAACAGTAAAGTTTCTTGTGCAATTTGGAAAAACAAACACTCGTGTATTTTTCGAAGACTTCAAGTTGCTCTCGAAACCATACTATTACCTACACATAAGTAAAATTACTTATATGTTTGCTATTTACATGCAACAACTGTCTTGATTACGACGATAAGTACGGTATAGCATGGATGGTATAGAAAGTCTTTTAAATTTAATGATTAATCTACGTAATTGAAAGTTCATACGTGCGTTGGTCGCTAAGGTTAGTTTTTGGGTTCCAAGTAATCGAGAAAGTTTAAGATTTTTATCAAATGTAAGTTTTCCAAAGACAAAGAGTTTCTCGTACGAGTCCTGCTTTCTTTTGAATAAGGGACTAGTCCAGATTGAAGCTGGCTTTAATTTTCTTCGGAGCACGATCTCTATCTTTTCTTTGAGCATGTCCCTGTCAATGATGCTTCGTCGGTTTTTAACCAAGATTTGCGTCGCGCACGGTTAGCCATATCAATGGCGGAAAGCCCCGACGAATCTTTTAGATAAATGTCTGCATTATCCTGAATAAGGGTTTGAACAACACGTTGTCTTTGAGCAAGGCTTTCTTCTAAAAAAGGGTCATTGTCATATTTGGATTCAAATGCATAGTGAAGCGCAGTACGCCCATAAAAATCCTGTTGATTCACTTCAGCTCCGTGCTCCAAGAGTAACGAGACCATCTGTTCCAGCGCAGGTGGATACGCAAAAAGATCATTTAGCTTCTCACACACTAGCATTAGCGCAGTTACCCCAGGACCTCCTCTGTTGTTTGGGTTTGCTCCATGTTTTAAACAGTCGTCTGCCATTTTTACTTTCCGTTCATAGCTGGAAAGCCGAAGCTTTGATAAAAGGAAGTGCCAGGCATACTTGAACTCCACATAAATCTTCCCATCTCTCAGAAGGCGTTCAATTTCTGAATAAATAAGAATAAATCATAATTATATAGTTCTATATATACTGTACCTCGCACAGAATATACATTAACACTATCAGAGAGGTGTCTGTATGAGAGGACTATCCGCTTTAGGGAGGTGTCTCTATTTGGGAGGTATTCATATTAGAGAGGTATCCATATTAGGAAGGTAGGCTACGTCCGTTTTCAAATTCCTTCGTTTTTGACATTAGGAAAGGTGTCCGCATTATTAGAAAGGCGTTGATATTAAAGAGGTGGCCGTTTAGAAAGGCGTACGCAGTAGAAGTGTCTGCATGGTTAAGTTCTTCCTGTTACCATCCCCCCGGAGATTTTTATTCCTAAAACTGTCAATTCCCCAACCCCTGGGCAATATTGCACACGAATACGTTGTCAAAATTTCACAAATGTCGACCTTTGAAAGGCATTGACTAAGCGATAGAACGTGTTCACTACGGCTATTAAAGGCGATGTTATAGTGTTAAACGAAGCAGTTTTTCTTCCAACTTGCAACGCAATCTCTGATCTACAGGAATGTTTAAATATGTAAGAAAAAAAACAATTGGAGGGCAAGTGGGCCTATGTTTCGCATTTTTCTTCGAGTATTCCGACGCCATCTTTTAATATATATGGCCCAAAGCACCTTACCTCGCCTGTGAATATTTATATTCCTCACCCCTTGCCCACAACATTTCAGTCGCTAATATAATTCAGTCGCGGGGGGAGTCCAAAAATTTTCCGGACATACTATTTTGCACAAATTTCTCATTAATGGATCGTAATTTGTTAACTTTTTCCGTAATTTTCTTAAATTTAGCAAAATATTTGCTGTACTATTACTTTTTATTCCGAGCCACTCAAATATTTTCGCTGACTACGAAAACAATTTGCCGAGTCAAGCAGACATTTCCCGAGTCCGGCTTTTGTGTTTATTGGATAGCGTTAGAGCGCTACACCGAAATCGCAGCCACAAGACCTATACTATAGTTTCATTTTTCGCAGCTGCTCCCGGTTAGATTGAAGAAAAAGTGTATAGAAAGATTGAGCGCGAGGATATTTAAACGTGTGATTGTCTTTGTGGTCATAGATCGCCTTTGTGGTTAATGCCCCATAAGAAAAAGCTCCTTATATTAAAAGAAACTGTTTTTCATCATGTTCTGATTTCGTTCATGAGCAATAGTTTTACGAAGGAACTGTTTCCAATGACAATTTGTGTCAAATACATCTGGGTACTGGAGCTTAATTCAATTGACTGAAGATTTATCGAATATCGTGTGCTCCTTGTTCATTGTTGATAAAAAATTGAGCTAGACATTACCCCAGGAAAATTGTAGGACAAGTTTAGAATCTTTAAAATTCTTGATGAAAGAATCTTCGCAATTTCATATTTAGATGAACCGCGTAATACCGCCCCCTCTAAATTAGTACAATAACTGTGTATAACATGAAGTTTCCTCAGTGGTAATTTTAATAGAAAATGTTGATTTTTTGATGGTAAAATATAAAGATATTGCAGGTTTTCGTGAAGTAAATTCGTACCAGGCATATAAGAATCAGTTTATAGATTGATGTAATTTTATAGTAGGGCGAGAAGGGAGGCGACAAAACTCGTTTTCTAAGGAACTTTTTTGGTCACAGAATACAGCCTATACGATGAGGTGTATTGCTTTCATATATAACAAGCTAGCTTATTTCAAAAGCTATTTTTAAGAATATGCTTAAAATTAATCAACTTTATATCAAAGAATAATTTTTCACCATGCACACCTGCACAGCTGCAGATTTACAAGAATATTTGTAATCTATACCTGAAAGAGGTTTCTGAATTATCTCGAATGTAAATTCCGACACTTTAGCTTCTTCTGGATAAAATGGCTTCTCTTTAAGGGACTCCAAAGTGATAACATTCTTTTCTCCTGACTTAAATTTTCTAAAATACTCTTGGACATCTTCGTTCCAGCAGATGGACGAGTCAAAGCCCTTGGTGTTCTCAAAGAATTGAGGAACACATACATCTGCCGTCACTCCTTCGTTTACACAAAATTCAAATATCTTATCGCAAGAGAATCTATATGCAAAAGCGAGAAACGAAGAGAATAACTGGGGCATTGATTCCTTCGGGACGAGCTGTAGTAGTTCGATGTCACAGTTCAAGAAAAGCATGGCGTCATCACTAAAAATCCAGTATGTGCTATCAAATAATTTGGCAGTAATTCTTGCGTAACGGAACCAAAGGG
>CACRXK020015712.1:1951-11976 GCA_902702795.2 Paramuricea clavata
CCTTTGGATACAAAAATAAATAAGCCTTGATTCCATTAAAGTCGTGAATTATATTGCATTTCTGCAGTATTTTAATAAAATATATAGTACAACGGTAACTCTGAATATGGAGATTTTTTAATAGTAACCAGACTTATTGCATATATTTAGAACAAGTGAGCCCTCAATGATGCTTGGCAAAAAATAACACCCAAGAGGCTTGATACAGATATTAACTAGTTTTTTTTTATTGAAACTGGTAGCTATTTTAATCTTACTGAATCTCCTTTTATATATAATTGCCCATATATTCACATAGAATAATAGTTTGGAAATGGAATCAATGCTTGTATATTTTTAGCAAATGAGCCTTGTATTGATCCACAATGACTCTTATTGCTATAAACAACATTGACATTGTTTCACATAGCAACAGAAAAGGAAACATCTGTATTTAAATTCCCCACTTATTTTTTATCCAGACACAAATGTTTCATTAACTGCTACCTTGATGCAAAAATTATTTCAGGTTTGGCTTAGTTACAGCCTTACATCATGCTGTCATGAAGTGGCAATCAATGTCTTTAACCAAATGTTTTACAACCTGAGGAAGTGAGGAACTTCTTAAATTAATTAATTATTCTATAATTTATACAGAATACAGATGCTACAAAAACACCTCGCATCTTAAGTTTATAGATAACTCCTTTAACAAAAGCACAAAGACCACAGGCTAAAACATGTTGACCATACTTGATGTGTAGTTAATTAAGTGACCTCTTAGCACATATAGGTTGAATAGGTCAAGTGAACTTGAAACGGAAGATCTAATGTACAGTACTAGCTGTATTGTTTACAAGCAAAAGCTGTCACTCCAAAGTCCTGGCAACAATATATCAATTTAACAAAACAACGACAACATGTGCGATGATTTCATTTAGCAAATTATTTTATGGTTATCATGGAATAAATACGAAACTTGTACTCCGTCGTTTCCACATACAAATATGCCAATATGAATATTGATAGATCGATAAAAAGTCATTCATAAATACCATGCCATTTTGTAAGTATATACCCAACGTCCCAATACTTGTTCATACGATTAATGTTATATCCTTCGATTTATATTGTTTGATTTCGTATTCCAAATCTGATAAACATTAATTTGATAATTCTCTCTTCGCGAAACAGGCATTAATGTGTCGGCAACATTGATGATCGCGGCAGCCAATCAAATAACGAATTCGATTCGATTTCCCCAGATTCATGCCACTACATAACCCGCGAACAGGCATACTCTGGGAACGAGATTGCTGCCTACGAGACAAGTAAAACTGCAAAAGGGGAAAATTTAGATTCTGTAACGTTCGGAAAGTCAAAATTGAAGTATTTATTTGTTAAAACACGTCTTCATGTCGTATTTTCAGTCCAAGATAGTACCCAATTTAACATTAGTGAAGGGGCTTCTTGCATGTGCTGCGAGTGTTGCTAGGGTTTGAACGAGACACTAATCTGACTGCATGTTCTAATGAAAAGGGCTTTGATGAGTTTTCTCCCTCTAAACAGCTCATTCTCCCGCCAAATTAAGTGTTTAAATAAGAATTCTCCCCATATATCAGTTGCTAAGGTTGGCAGGTCTGATATTGACAAAAACTAGAAGCAGTAGGAGGGGGTAGGATAGGTTAGTCTTAATTTTTTGTTTGCAATAACGTAATCTTGGGATTTCAGTTGACGGGCAGGCCGGTATAACAAAAAAACGGCTATTTTAATGTATTGATCGAGTTTAGAGACAGTTTAAGACTCAAAAGATGAATTACTGTTCAGTTTTTCTTGCTACAACCATTCTGATAGGAGAAAAATCGTCCACAAATTGTTTGATTGCCCGTCATGTGGATGAAAAGTCACGTGATTGCAAACACAGAATTAGACTAAGTATCCCTCTGTTAACATAAGTAGTCCAAAAAATTCTGAAGAAATTGAATGGAATCTATCATCACATGTAATCAGTAACCAAAGAGTATGTGGACCAGAATGACACCATTAAATTTTTGGCAGGCCTGATTTCAATGCAACATATAGCTTAATATTGTTCTAGAATCATATAAACTAGTTCAATTTTCAAATCACTGAGGATGGTTCTGAAATATAGCTCATGTCATACCCAATTATTTTACTGGAAAATATTAAAAGACAACAAACACCTCTAGTCGATATTTGAGAAATATCTTAATATACAAATTGTATTATTAATACAAACAGATTTTCGATGTTTTGAGCAAAGGCCCTTCTTTGGAAAAGACCCTCCATTGGAAAAGGCCCTTCATTGGGAAGCCCTTTGCCTGAAATGGCACAGTTCTGTTTGTATTTTTCAGGTAGTGAATCCAAGGCCTGCGAGAGGGGAGGGGGGCAAGTGGGGCAAAATACCCGGGGCCCGGATTCATCGTATCGTTTATCATCGCTTTATGTTTGTCCTAAAAGAAGTACGCCTACTTGCACACTATCTGCTGATCATCGTGATCGACGTAAAATAAACAATGTGAAATAAACAATTTTTCGGTTACATGCATGCATGCCACACGCGCCATCGGCACCAAAATTCTCCAATGATTTCTTGCAAGTAATTCGCTGGTGATTCCCTCATTTATTGCGATTAAAAATAGGGTGTGGCCATCAAGAGGGATGGGGGGTGTTCACCTATTTGTCCCAAGGCCTGTGGTTGCGCCTCTTGCCAACATTGGTCAAATCCCCAACATACCACTACTGTTAAGCTGTTTGATATCATTGCTACCTACACTGGTACTAACTGTTCAAGATTAGATGACTGCATAGCCAGATGACTGCATGGCCAGATGATTATAGACAGTACCTGTGAGTGACTGCATATAGCCACATGATTACATAGTCATGCTGACTGCACTGCCAGTTGATTGCGTAGCCAGATAACTGCATGCAAAGCCTGGCTGTATAGCTAGGTTGTTGAATGGTTTTGTAGATCATAAGATGGAAACTTGGAGTCTGAATTTTATACATTTATTAGACCTAACCAGGAGAAATTAAAAAATGCAACTTATTGAACTATAGGCCTTCTGGCAGAATTGAACCTGCGGCCCTGTCAGAAGACAGATATACTCACTTTTCAAAACTCTTGTGGTTATAGGTCTAACAATATTATTAAGAGAAGTTTTTTGTATGTCACATAACACACACTCAAAACTAATGCGTATAATATACCACTTGAGGTTATGACTAAATTCAAAATGTTTATTTTTCGACACGTTTTGCAATCGGCAAACAAACTTAAAAAGTATGTCTAGTGCTTTATCTGTAAAATAATGCTAAAATGAAGAGATTTTAGATGATACGCCAAAGAGAAAATGATGTCTGAAGTTCAGTAAGTTTTGCTTATATGACTGTAAATATGGCGTCAATTTTAAAGCATCATTGATAATTATATTTTAATTGACTATTTTTAACTACCTGTTTTATTTTATGGTTCTCAACCGGTAGATGCATTTAAAAAGGTAGCTAACTCTATAAACTAGAGAATAAAGCTAAAATAAATTAATAAAGTAATTTTGAGAGGAACGCCAAAAAGATTTTAGGTCTTGAACACTTTTCATTGCAAATACGGGACATTGAAAAAAATTGCCTCTTAAGCCCTGTTTACACTACGGTCAATTTTTGGTACGGCACGAATAAAATTGGTACCCGTACCACTTTTTTGGTTCTTGACCAAGAACCAAAAAGTGGTACAGTACCAAAAATTGAGCGTAGTGTAAACGGGGCTTAACTAAATAGGTAGTCCAAGAACCAAAAAATTGGTACGGGTACCAATTTTATCCGTGCCGTACCAAAAATTGAGCGTAGTGTAAACGGGGCTTTAATGTATAAATTCACACTCAAAATTTCCATCTACAAAACCCTTCAACAGTTAGTTCTATTGAGTGTAGATGCCCAGAATCCTGATATTTACCCATATAACCTCACATGTCATCGGCATCACCTTAGTATATATACAGCGTATAAAAACTTGCAGAACTTTAGAGCTCAACAACTGGACTCTGTAACTCAGTTGGCTGTCCAGAGTGCTGCGCTGGAATCGCTGGGCTGCAGGTTCGATTCCTGCACTCACTCCAAGTGGACAAGCCAAGCTGGCAAATAATAATTTTGAATATTTTTAGGGTTGACAGCCTCTCGATCGAAGGCGCACTGGCTACGAACATGGTGTCAGCATTGCAATTGCAAATCAGACTTCTGGATTGTACATATTCTCTGACAACACGATTACATGACTGCATAGTCAGATGACTACATAAGTGACCTCCGCTCGTACACAAATGACTGCTGTACATATAGCCAGATCACCACATATGATATAAACAACTGTACATAGCTAGATCACTGTGCAGACTACAGAGCCGTAGACAAAATGACTGTGTCACTGTCAGTGTAGCCAGATAGCTCGCTTCAGCAGACAGAAGCAATAGTAACAAGAACTATAAAACATGATATATTGTTCACTTACCAACAATTACGTTCATTCGTCGACCCAAAACTGGCGAAGGTTCAAATGATTCAAACCCGGTCTGAACAGGTGAACACAATCGCCTTCATACGGCATTTATCGCATAGGTTCATTTTTACGGTTGTTCCATATCAGAAATACAGATTTAACTTTTATAAGTCATCTCAAACACAGAAGTATGAAAATCTGACTTTCACTTCCGCGTTTTGATTATTATGATAAGGCCACAGAATAGGAAGTTATACCAGAAGCGTAACTCTAGTCGTTTCCCTTATTGTTTGACGTCCACGAAAATTTTTAACTCGCTCACATCAGGCCACGCCATCCTGGCTAGTACAGCCGGAAGTTTTTATCAGGATTTGGTAGGTACAAAGTGCCGGTTGTACTAGCCAGGATGGCGTGATTGATGACGAATCGCTTGTAAAAACGTGGACAAATATTTGCTCGAGTTACGCTTCTGGTATAACTTCCTATTCTGTGATAAGGCTATGTGATAAGGTTGGTGGGTTTAATATTGCGCATGCTCGAAACCAAATGTCGTTTAAAAAGTAGCCAAACAAGCCAAATCCTACAAGAAGAGGCCAAACAACTTCTTGTATAAAAGAAGCCAAATGCGGACTTCTGTGATATAAAGACAGAGTGTTGTAGTTTTGATATATTCATATATTCCACTTACATACAATACCATCGTTCATTTGGATTTGTGACGTGGTTATCAAAAGAGTTAGTGTATTGTATGTATGTTTTATATCATATAGATTGTATGTGTTTAGCCTGCAAGCAGGCTCTCTGGGGAAAGAGAGCCTGCAAGGATCCCTATGATGATTCGGTGCATGCGTCCAATATTTGGACGCAGTGCTCTGATTGGTTGATAACTGATTCATATGAAGTGATTGACAAGCTTCCATAAACTTGCACTTCCCGTTTGTAAAACCGAACAACGCAAAGCTTCGGAATTGCGGCAATGTAGAGATAAAAGTGTCATGTATTTTGATCATGGTTGACTTTTTACTGTAAATTAATATAGTATTCATATAAAGACGAATACTAAAAGCTTGCATGCTTTATTGTGTCCTTGGCTTGTCTGACTCCTAAGCCAAGAATAATTCTTGAGAAAGACTGCACAAATTCGCAAACCGAAACCTAGGGACAAGGCATTATATCGCTTCTCTTTTATGAAACAATATTGGGAATTCTGATAATATTCAGTGCATATTATGTGTATTAAGCTTGTTTTACAATGTTATACTGACTATTTAATATTTATAAGTATGCGGCGTTAAAATGTACAGTAATTTACTCGTCACTTTGTTTACAATAATTATCACATGCATGTTTACTGCAATTCCACTTTTTGTTGCAAAATTTGAACGTTACTATAAACATATTATTAAATTATGTCCAATGTCCATGGTATATCATATATGTCTATGTCTCACCAAAGCCATAAATTTCAGTAAGTTATATTATTACTATATATATATAGACTGTATACAGTGTATATTATATATTGCAGCACGAAGCAATTCCAAATAACTGAATTAGTTAGCGGGTAATATACAACTTTAAACTTACTGTGCCTACAGGAGAAACACATGCAGATTGTAATAAAAAGTACAACTTGATATATTACTCTGTAAAACCTCGAGCCGTTTTAACTTTTTTAGTATGCCACAGTGACGGTCTGTATACGAAACTATTAACGAATTTGAAACGATCGGTTTATGTTTACAATATCGTAGTGTATTCCGGTCTGCGCTGATTGGTTGTTATTAATTGACCTGTGACATCATAATTGAAGGGCGGCACGCAATCATCATAGGGATCCTTGCAGGCTCTCTTTCCCCAGAGAGCCTGCTCGCAGGCTAGTATGTGTTAAACTATGGTTAAACATGGGCGTACCGGAAGGAAAAATTTAGGGGGGCAGAAAGAAATTTGCCCGATTTTTCCGGATTTTGCCCGACAAGTACCAAAAAAGTTTTTTCCTGAATTTGTTTTGCCCCCCCCCCCCGTCGCCAAAAAAATTTCGGCCAGTGTACCATTTTAGGGGTCAAAAAAATTTTCCGGACATACCAAAATTTTCCGGAACCTAACAAAAATTTTGTTAACATCACAAAAGTCACCACAAAATTGACAGAATTTGTCAAATTTTTTTTTATTAAACTAAAATTGCCCGACTGTTCAGCGAATATTGCCCGACTGCCCATGTATGTGTAAACCAAATCATCAACGTAATTGGCTCGAGTCACGCTGTGTTATGTTCCTGAGCCTTCCTGATCTTGTAACTGTTTAAATATTGTTGGACGGCACAAGCTTAATAAAAAAATAAATAAAATATGCTGGTGGTTCTGCATTGACATCGTTTGCTCCTTCATTATCTTGTTCGATATCAACTTCATTATGGTCTTCATCTTCATCTTGTTCATTGTGGTCTAATTGTTCGTTTCAGTATCATTTTCCGCCTCGTGTATCTCCTGACCGTCCCTTTTACTACTTTGTGGAATCATGGATCCATTTCCGCGACTTTTGCTACCTGCTCGTCATAATCGGTCTCATTGGTATCATTCTGGGTGGGCTTTTCTTTAATACTGTACATGTTTACCAGCTTTTTAAAACAAATTCTGGCGAAATGTTCTGTTTACTTGCAAAAGTCACACTTTTTCCATCGGAGCTGGGCATTCTCCTCTCATTTTATGTCGCCGATTACCCCCAGCGCAAGCATTGCTCAGTTGTGTCTCTTCCTTCCGTTAGTGTGGTTGTGGGGCTTCGAGTTGTGGGGCCTCGAGTCAGGGCTTATCAGAGAAAATGGGGGGGGGGGCGGGGCAAATTGCCCCCTTTTCCCCCCCCCCCCCCCTCTGAAAGGCTCTGCCTCGAGTTTCAACGCGTTTTATATATTTCTATGTTTTATTCTCAATCAATAACGGTGCTAAATACAAATATATGGGAATCACACGGATAAATACCGATTACTGAATACTGGACAAAAACAGATACAAACAGTGGCGTGCTGGCAGGGGGGGGCTGGCAATTCTTGTGGGGCGCAGAAATGAAAACGGGGCGCCGATTCCGCCGAATTTTGAAAGTGGGTGGGAAAAAAACGCATTTGAAAAAATATAGTTACTTCCACCAAGAAAAATGTGTTTATATAGGCTTATGAACAGACTGAGCGCATAGGCGACAAAGTGATATATTAAATAACAGACTATTTTGTCTAACCAGCCAGTATTGCTACCTCACACGAAATCGTTCATATAGAAACATGATCAGTGATCACACGCAATGTCGCATTACCGGAATATTGGTCAGGTTTCGAAGCGATCATGGGAATTATGCTCTTTTTTGCTGGTATTATGCCCTTATATTATGCCTTTATTTGATGCTTCACGAATCACGAGAGCGGCGCAAATTAGATAGTTATGATAATGTAAGTTGTGTACGCAATTTAGTTGTTTGCGCCAGAAATATCATGACTCATTGAGCAATGTAAGTAATTAGATAATGCTGATACGCGCGCCGTTTTGGCAGCCAGGCAAGGAAACCTTAAAATGCATGATGTACCACTGACATCGACTCGCACCGATGTGCAGATGAACTGCTCAACTTTGCAGAATCTTTTCAAGAATTGAAGTGTTCAGTGATTTTTGATGAAGACAAAGAAGAAGAGAAAGATTCTGATTTAAACTCGGGTTCTGAATCTGAAACCGAAGACCACGAAGAAGAAACCGACAGTGAGTCAAGCGACGACGGAACTGCTGAAGAACCAAAGGACAAGGATAGACCATCATTTCTAGAAGCTCTGAGAATTTTGTTGAATTTTGGTGACGGACGTGTATTTGGTTGCTCCTCATTTCAAATATTTTGTAATATAATCCCACGTTATCTTGTTGTAATTATTATCAAACAAATGGGAGACCTTCAGCTGTGCTGGATGGGAGATTTTAAACAACTGAAGCAGTTTATAAACGAAAATATTAGGCCTGCTCTGGGGCGGTAAATCGCCTTAAATCGCTGCGATATAATGCGATTTTGGGCGATTTTGGGCGATTTTAGGCGATTTAAGGAAAAACTGGGACTTTCAAGCACTGCGATTTAGTGCGATTTTAGGCGATTTAAGAAAAAATTCTAAATTTTAGGGATTGCAATTTAGGTGTTTTCAAAGGAATTGAATTCTATATTTTGCTCCGGTTTCCTCCCACAGGGCAAAATTGGCAGGGTGGGTTTGGATAAACACAGTTAGGAAAGTAATATCATATCCTCATTGTTGTAAAGATAAATAGTCTAGGCTAACATAAGTAATCATAGTACTTGATGTAATCGATCACTGAAAAGCCCCAATGTGGGGACAGGGATGGATCCAGCATGGTCTGGTAGGGGGGGTGCTCCGCCAAAAAAAATTTTCGGAAAGCAACAACCTCCCCCCCCCATCGACAACTTTTTAGGGAAAAAATTTTTCCGGATGAGTACGTTGCAATTGCTTTCCAGTGACTTTACACATCCATCAACTTGCTTAACTACTGCAAAGTCTAGCTACAGTATTTCAATTGTAATTGTTGTTCACAGTTCACTTATCATCATGTTATTACTCAAATTACTGAATCTCATTTTGTCTCTGATAATTTTTTGCTTTATCATGAAAAATAGCACCCCCCTGCACCCCTCCTGGCCAGGGCTAGGGGGGGTGTGCACCCCCCCTGCACCCCCCCAGTAAATCCATCCCTGTGTGGGGAGTGAGCTGAATAATAATGTAATGTTTCCACACACATATGCATTGTATGAAGCAAAATACAATTATTAGAACATGTATGTACATTTTATATAAAGCTAGGTTAACTATTGTATTTAACCTGATTCACATATAAAGCTCAATATTCATGAACTTTTCACCCATTCTCTATTTAGAAGCCATTGGGGTTCATCTTGGGGGTCATAGCAGGGTGTTAGCTAGCCCATATGCTGTCCGTTTGACGGACTCTTCCCAATTGAGGGCTTTCCCAACTGGGTCTACTGGAAAATTAGCATGTGTCCCCAAAAATTTTAACGGTCGGGCAAAAATCAATGCGAAATTGGTCAAAACCTAAAAATTTCAATATTCTGTGGAAAATTTTTCGGATTTGGCGGAAATTACAGAATATTTCTTTGATATCTCCTGAAAAATTTTTTTGGTGACCACCCCCCCTCTCGCCAAGAATTTTGGGAAAAATATTCAGCTAAGTCCAGTTAAAACTTTTCCAATTTACGTTTAACGGACAAATTTTTTTTTTCTGGCTAACACCCTGCATAGCTACATTTATATACACCACAAATATTGTAAACAGTTAATATACTCTACTTAAGGGGCATGCACTACACATATCGAGTTAAAATTGCAAAATATAATAAATATTTGATTTCCAAAAAAATCACAAGGGGTAGGGGGTAGAAACATACAATGTATTTGTACAGTATAACTGAATAGGCTATAATCCCATAATTTACCTTGTCACCTTGTAAGTGAAATTGTCTTGTTTTGTATCATGTC
>CACRXK020015713.1:0-11975 GCA_902702795.2 Paramuricea clavata
GGCTCTGAGCTAACTGTTGCTGTTCCTTGCACGATTATGTGCGTGAGGCACTTGCCTAATGCGTAGTCGTCAGGGAGACAAAGATGTGACCCTTGGTAACGGGCGATTAGTTCTAATCGCCCGCTCTAGCGGGCGATTAGAACTAATCGCCCGCTACAGCGGGCGATTAGTTAGTAATCGACCCTGTTGAAACAAAAGAAACCCGGGCAACTATGCTATTACGTAAGTAAATTCATGCATAAAGAAACCGTTTAAGAAGTTGTTTTAAATTCCCAGGAGCAGAAAATCGTACGCTTTACAAAGATATTTTAATTTCTTAATAAGTCAATGTTTAATATATGCATCCTGTCAATATTTTACGCATCTTTGCGTTCAGCTTACTGCTAGGGCATTCAGATTTTAACAATACGTTATTTCAATAGTTTTGCGGGGTTTTTTGGGACACCCTGTACATAGTCAGTAATTTACCTTTTGCTGATCAAACGTAGTTGCGCAATTGAACGCATGCAAAATTGCGTTTTAAAAATCATCACATACAGATAAACCACCTGCTCTCGGACTTTCTTTCAATTTCACATTTGGGGCTGGATTCGGAATTGGTCTAAAAATAGCTGGGAAACGTATTTAGGAAAAATTTGGGCAACGAAATGAATGTGCACGACTTGAATATCCACCAAAGCGCTTTGTACATTGACACTTTCCACACTGCACATTTTCAACTTTCCCCCATGACTTCGCGTCAGTTTTGAAACCTTTCCATTTTTGTACAAAGTACAGCACACTACAGTGTTAAATTCCAGCTGCTAATAAATGCGCGGAATTACAATTGAGCGAAAAATAATTCGCGCGAAAATGTTTTCTACCTAAACCAGCACTAATCCAGTGGTTTCTATTTCTGTAACCCCCCTCGTTGTCTGATAGCTACGATTTTAATTTAGCCATTTGCCTTTGGGGAACGGTTGTTCGAAAACGATTAGTTTAAGCCAATGGTTAACCAGAAATTCAAAGCAAACAATCCAATATTTGGAAAATATTTCTTCAAAAATTTTGTCTTGATCAGTACGAGCCTTCTTCTGTGTAGTTTTGAAGTAAACAGAGGCGCAGATATCAAGGGTGGTTAGTACAGCGAAGTAGTTGTAGCCAAGTGGTTGGGTACTTTTTAAACAGCGAATTGCTATATTCTCTACTTTTTAAAATTGTAAGCATTACACTTGATAGAATAGCATGATCATTGCGACACTGTTTGCTTAAAATCAATCCTCAATAGTCAATTTGCACTCCTGAACACTGTAGTGCTTACAAAAGTGTTGCTTTGTGTTTACTGTTGCTACTCGTGCGTATTCTCCTATTCATGTTGTTTGCGTTATCGAGTTTTCATCTTTTATTCGGCAATATTCGACATGAGAATTGAAATCTAGATGGGCAAATGCGAAAATAGTCATACCAGAAATTTCAAGATGTTTGGATATTCAGATTCAGTGCGCGATTTTAGGGCGTTTGACTGGAATTTTTCGCTGCAAATTCAAAATGCCGTAACTCGCACCCTGAATGCCCAATGCCCATTTTCGATGTAGACTAATTTGAGTACGAAGAGTTCAATTCTTTGCAAATGCTTGTAGACAGTGAAATGCAAAACTGATTAGGTTAAATCGTATCGAATTAAGGATTGTCTGAAAAGTGACCCTTGCCTAGCAAATAAAATTTGATCATAAAGAACGAAGATAAAATTTGAAGTATACTTACCACCAACGTTTTCTCTTGATGTGGCAAGACCAAGTAACATAAACGATATCAGAATTTGCATCGTAAACATCTTTAATTGCTTCTTCTAGATCTGACTCTCAACGTTAAACTGAGTTAGTTCACCAAGGTATAGATAATAAATAGCCTCTTGCACAGCGCATGCGTGTAACACGACTGCATTTTGATTGGTGATTTAGAACATGCATGGCAGGTGTCTGCTAAAATATGCAACAGTAAAAACAATCGGTGAATTATATTCCCAATTTTAGTTTTCTAGAAGCTTGTCACTCTTTATTTTTACATATAACCTGGAAGACTTAAACCTCCGTGCGAACGATCTTGTTTTCGTATAACTTAATTCTTGCCTGAAAAAATCAAATTGGGTACTACTGATTAAGTAGTTTGACATTTTAAGCTTAATTATTTCCTATCAAAAAACTAATTTTTAAAGTGAATAAAAGGCATCATATGTCCCAAGCGTTGTGAGAATCAAAACAACTTTCAACTTGCCGCGTTGTGAATTAAAATGTATTTAAAAATGGGTATGTGTTCTTGTTTAAATCATCATATGGCTGGCTTGCGAGGTTGACAAAGTGCCGGCAAATTATGGCCATGCATGTGAGCTCCATATAACTGGCAATTCAAAGAAGATTGCCCGGCTTTGAAAAACCTTAAACTCTAAACCTCAAACCACTCTAAGCGCGCAAAGCTTAATGAGAAAATACGCTTCAAGCTTAGTAGTTGAATATTGCAGCTATTTATGAATGAATTGATCTCGTAAGAAGATATTTACCATGTCTCTATAAGAAATGGGCGCCATATATGATTTCTGGGCTGATTAAATTATGGTGTCATTACGCTTTGCGCGCTTAGAGTGTATTAAGGTTTAGAGTTTAAGGAGGCTCCCTACAGTTGCGTGCGGGATGTTCGCGGGACCAGTAACAGGGTGTTAGCCAAAAGTAAAAAAATCTGAAATTGGGAAATTTATTTTAGCCTGACGCTGGGCATTTCTTTGTGGGTCTGGGACATGCAATTTTTGTGTCTTTAAAATAGCATTTCCCGCATTTTGGGAGTAATTTTGAGCAAATGTAGTTATAAACATGTTTTTAACTATTTTTTGGCTGACCCAAATTGGGCAATTGCGACCTCAAGGTAATTGGGAAAACCGCGTTTAACGCAGAATTTTTTACTGTAGCTAACACACTGAGTAAGTGAACTATCCCACGCAACTGTATGATCAAAACAAAACAAAAATTGACTACGCTTTTTTTAATTTAAGAATAAAGCTATTTCTGAAAGGTTTCTAATGGAAAAAAAAGTTGAATAATACTTCATTTTGAGTGCCAAATCACTTGCGAGTCTATACAGCAATTCTACATATGATACGAATATTACTGGACCAAAAAATAGCTACGAAACAATGTTTTTTTAATTTTTTAAAATATACACTGTCAACTGTAAAACATTTGCAAAATTGCATACAAACGTTTAAAAAGTTGTTTACTTCTCAAGAAAACGTTCACGTTTTTAGTCGTGTTTGACAAGATTAAAGTCATTATATTTCCGTTTCATACAGAAAATATTTCCGTTTCATAGCCTAATTGTTCATTTTTAGCAAAAAGTACAAAACCAAACATGAAACAAAAAAAAAACACGTCCACCTGTTAATAGGCTGTTACAGCTCATAGATTGAGTAAACGGCAGGGTTCAATTAGCTTCAACCTTGTTTTCTTCGATTTAATCCTTCACAATAATCCTTGGCTGTCCATGGCACTCAAATAAATCGAAAAGTTGACAAAAACAAACCGAAGTGACTATATGACCGGCAGCCGGTCACGGTTTATCAAATACTAAATGGCCGGCAGTCTAGTGACTATAGTTAAAGTTGAATTTTTATAAGATAAACCTATCCCCAACCCCAAACCCTTTTCTAACCCTAACCCCTAACCCCTAACCCTAACCTTTTGTGAGTTAGAAAAGTCGGAAATTTTAAGAAAAAACAATGCTAAGTCAGACAAAACACATCCCGACCCCGACTGCGTTTAACTTTCCGTACACAGCGCCCTTGCCGTATGAGCTAACGGCAAGCTCAGTAAAAGTTAACGCAAACAAAAGTTTTATATTCAACTATAGTCACTAGACTGCCGGTCATTTAGTATTTGATAAACCGTGACCGGCTGCCGGTCATATAGTCACTTTGAAAACCGAATTTGAAAACAAAACAGTAAAAACCACTGACATTGCTCGATTTTGCTGAATGAAAACTCGTTCTGCGCCCGCGTACAATCTTTTACTAGTCAGCGACGCTTTTCAATAAAGGGAATTTCTCGAGTTACACGAGGCTATTTTCTAACTTTATTTGCATTTTACTCATTAGTTTCATTGGTGACCTATCTTCAAATTTTGACCACGAATTTATTTTGCGGTAAATTTTATAAATTTAAATTTTTAAAAAAATTTTTAGTGTGGAAATTTCGCAATAAAATTTTCGCTTTTAAAAAAATCACACACTACCGAATTTTTTTAAACTTTCACCACAGTTGCAGAGCATCATTCCCTATTGATATATGAAATAAAAAAAGATAGCGGCACATTTATGGGTTAAATTGGAAGGCTTTATATATGCTGTCGTCATGTTGCCATGGGAACAGTGACGTTGTCGAAATTAAAATTAAACAAGAATAACTGTAGGGAGCCACCTTAAGGTTTTCAAAGGACAACTATAATTGAAATTAGCTGTATATCTGGAGCGAGAACACATAATGATTTAAACTTTTCATTTTACTATTTATTTACTGCACGCTTAATCTCTGTATTATTTACCGCTTAATTGGATTTAAATTTATAACATCCGAAAATAAGGGTTGTTGATTTTAGCCATTCTGGACTTCCCTGCAAGTGACCCTGAGAACCAGGTTGGTTACGCTGAGATCTATTTTGACTCTCCGATCGAAACCTTTGCTTGGAACGTGATGCCCATTTTTAAAAATACATTTTAATTTACATCCAAGCGCGGCAAGTTGAAAGTTGTTTTGACTCGCACACCGCTTGGGACGTGATGCCATTTTTCTTAATGCACTTTAAAAATTAGTTTGTTGATAGTTCTAGAAATAATCAAGCTTAATTAAACCGTTAAATACTTAATTCATCACTAGCACGCTTTTTTTCAGGCAAGAAATTATAGCAAAACAAGATCGTTCGCACGGAGGTTTAAGTCTCCCAGGTTATACAAAAAGCGAAATTTAACAATAAAGACACAATAATAATGACAATTAAGCCTCTAGATAACTAAAACCTTCAAAGGACAACCTTTCTTGATTAGCTATATATGGAGCTCACTGGGCCATAATTTGCTGACACTTTGTCAACTCGCAAGCCAGCTCTCTACTTCCGCTTACAGGCTGGTCACGTGACATCTCCACCCAATTTGTCCCGTGGGGGGGGGGAGGTAGGCTAAAATATGTGAAATGCAAAGATCGAGTTTCTGGCTAGGAGTGTTTATTTCGAATATCGTGCATTGGATTGATGAAAATTTATTATTTACTTGTGTTGTTTAAATTTTGGATTGTAAAATGTATAGCCGGAATATAGTATTACTTTTAAGGCTTTAGTTTAGACCAAGAGCGCCGGCCGAATTAAAACAAGCCGCTTTAATGACTGATTCCGTTTTAATACCGTTTTTAGTGTTAATTTCAGTGGCGTAGCCAGCCTGACTATTTGCTCCTGCTATGCAAATATGTCTGTGTTCATAGACTGTAAAAACAATGAATTTCTAAAGAAATGAATAATGATAATGCTTTGAAATTTGCATAGCAGGAGTAAAATTTCAGGCTGGCTACGCTACTGAGTGTTATCAAATATCAAACTAAAATCAGATGTAATTCTTGGCCTCGGGCGAATAAAAACAAAGCATACTGGTTCGAACGGATAATATGACATACGTACTGTAACTGACGAGACAAGTAAGAACGTAAACAAACATAAATTATTGAATGAAACACACATGTTAAATAAATTAGGGTGTTAAATAAAATAAATTTTCGAGAGGTTCAGAATTTTTAAATTTTTTGATTGGATTCAACATGACAATAAAATTTTCCGCTGAGATTTGCGTTTTATTGCCTAGTTCTAGAATTAACGGCATTCGAACTTTCGCGCTTTTTATATGCTGGAAAGTAGTAACCATGCAATTACGCATTCTGATTGGCTTAGAGCGAAAATGTCAACAAATGCATTGATTGGGCGAGAACGAAATTCCTCCTTGTTGCGTGACATATAACTCGAAGACATGTGGACATTATCTAACATAGTATTATTTGGTAGAATGAACAACTTATAAATATACAAATTTAGGACAAACACAACATACATGCATGTACACAGAAGGGTATATCCAAATGGAAGAGGTGCGAACGGGGCGTTTTAGATTGTAGTATAGGCGAATATAGTTTTGGTCGTAAATGAGGTTTCGAGAAAGTGAAAATCAAAATACACAAAAATTAATAAAGTATTCAACTTAAAAGTTCTTGTTTCGCCGAGAACAACCATGCACATGCATGGGGGAATCTACTATAATTGTTGTTAATGTGTCCACTTGGACAGTGTCTAACGAAGATAAACTGCAAACACTTCGGAGGCACCAACATCAGCTGAAACAATATTTGAAAATATTAAAAATATTCAAGTGGATTGGATTTCTTGTTTTGCTCGGAAGAGATTTAACCAACAGGTTAAAATTAACTGTTATATGTAAATATCAGGAGCTAATAGATAGAACTCATTGTTGAAGGGTTTTGTAGATATAAATTTCGAATACTGTGAGATTCCTACAGGCAGGAATTCTACTTGTTTAATTAAATTTGACAGAAGAAAATATTTTTCATTGTTGATTTAAATATTGGAAGAGATCTAATTAAGTTGCTTATATTGCGTCAGAAAATTATTCCACACATCAATGCCGTTATTAGCGAGAGTGTGTTTTTTATAATTTGTTCTAGGACAACTTTTGTGTAGCAATAATGCGTTTCTTTCGTTATAATTATGGATTTCTTTGTTAGTTAAAAATATTTATTAAAAATTTCTTGAAGATTTTGTAAATGAAAATATCCGAACATAAATAAACTTGTTAAAAAATCATTCAAATTATACAAGTTTAGTATTTTAAGGTCACTAAAAATTGGTTCAGTATGGTCACAGTATGATTTGAAGATCATTAATCTTACTATCGTTTTCTGGATATGTACTATTCGACTGTTTTCCCAAACCATCGCTACATAAACGTTTTAGTGTAGAACCTGTGTTATTTCAAAAAAATATATAAATTTCACTGCAAACAACTCACTTAACAAATGCTATAGAGTTCAATTAAATATCATGCTGCGGACTCCCGTAATGCTTTGCGGACTCCCGTAATGGGAACGAGGTTGACTCTCCGTCCTCTTTCTTATGTCGCAGAGATTAAATTAACATGGCGTTCGCATGAAATAGCCAACTTTATTTGGAGGCAAAATTCGGAAACTTCTACTCAACGCATGATGCTGAAGGATATATCAAATTGCTTCTAAAACGCTGAATAAATTATTTATTTAAGCTAATCAAAAAGGGGTTTTGTTTCATTAATACTTTAAATACAATCTACGCGTGACGATGGAACGACGACCATATTTTTGCATGAGTTTTATTTCTGCCTTGGACACATATTCTAATTCTGAATGAGGCTGTTATTTTATGTATTGATCATGACAAAGTGTGTATTATTGTAAACTTTATTGGACAGTAAAACAAGACATACCAAACCGGCCGCACGAGTGCAAACGGGACTCGAAGTCCCATGCGAGGCACTCTACCTTTTTACAATTTAATTAAATTATTGTTACAATTACTATACTACAACCAAAATAAACATATGCTAATTGTTTGAAGCTCAGACATATTTATATGGTTGGTTTAATATAAGTGATTATTACTACAAAAAAAAAACCAACAAAAAACCCAGCCTAAACTACATTATACCGACTATATCAGAAAACAATTACAGAAATACTCAAGCAACAAACATATGTTTACTTTAGAAACTTGATTAATTAAGACCTATGACACGAACAACTACGACGTAAAGACCAGGTACATGGCATATCTACATTAAAACTATTTTCTAATAACTGTTTCAATTAATGATAATCAAGATTTAAGATTTTAAGATTGCCAACAAGTAAACCCACCGTAAACATTCCAGGTAACAGTAGTTGTCTTTTTACTATAGAGAAACGAAGTACTCCATATTTACTTTCCCATTCACAACACATATTCCCAATGGCGTTAACCATCCGGTATCCGAAGGACAACCGGAGTGTTGGTGATTAATATAAAAATTACGACAGCCTTTATCTGCAAGACAATGACCAACCACGCTAAAATAATTCTTAACTTTCTCATGAATATCTTGCCAAGGCGAAGTATGAAGATTTGTTTCTGCAAACCAATTCATGTTGTTTGTATTTTGAGTATTGAACGTGAAGATCACGTCTTCTTTACCACGAGAATACAGGACAATGCGAGCCTTAAACAAAGAATTGTCATGATATATACCAAGGCCTATTTTGACATATATATATATATATATATATATATATATATATATATATATATATATATATATATATATATATATATACTGAAGTAGGCAAGTTCCCCCCAGCCTCCATGTCGGCCAGTAAACAAGTAGAGGCTAAAACATTCAGAACATTGCGTGAGCCCGGTGTGCTGAATATGCGGGTTCAAATCCGGCTCCGATCAATTTTGTGCTGACAACACAATTTTTGCGTTATTCTCATGCATATATAATACCGAGTATCTAAATCATGTGAACTATAGAGGCGCTACCTTTGTGAAAGAGTTGTGAAAGAGAGAAGAAAATCAGGTGGTTACCACAGTCATGAATAGTTTGGCTAGGATGAATAGTTTGGTTAGGGCGAATAGTTTGACTAGGATGAATAGTTTGACTAGGATGAATAGTTTTTTCTAGGATGAATAGTTTGGCCAGGATGAACAGTTTGGTCAGGAAAAATTGTTGGGCTAGGATGAGTAGTTTGGCTCGGATATTTAGAATTGATAGGATAGGATAGGTGGATGATATGA
The DNA here is from genome assembly GCA_902702795.2 of Paramuricea clavata. Lineage (NCBI taxonomy): Eukaryota > Metazoa > Cnidaria > Anthozoa > Malacalcyonacea > Plexauridae > Paramuricea > Paramuricea clavata. Next base: position 8,881 of record CACRXK020015713.1, read on the forward strand.
GGAGAGACTTGAAGGTATTGAACCATATGATCAAGATATGATAATGGAATTAAACAGAAGCTTTGTTATATGTTTTTGTCTGAGTTTTAGTAAATTTGCGCACGGTCACGGTGATTGAGTTTATTGTATTTTCGTATAATTAAGTACCGTCCAATAGGGATAGCTAGGTAGGTAGGTAGGTAAAACTTTATTTAACTGCGCTAACCCCTACAGCGAAGGCTGATTTCCAAGGGGGGCGTAGATTTAAATAGTTAAAAAATACAATTAATACAAATTATGGTCATACATTACATTACAGTTAATAACAATTACAATACATTTACAAATACAACTAGTATATAATTATTTACAAATTAAATTAATGTTAGTACTGTTCAATATTTTTAATTAACGTAATTATTTTATTAATTAATTAATTAATTGGCCAGGTGTCGTATACATGAATTAAACGAAGCAAGAGTGTGTTTGTTTCTTGCTTCATCAGAAAGGCTGTTCCACAATTTCGCTCCTCTATAACTAAGACTTTTTTTAAGATATTCAGTCTTAGGTTTGGGCAAAAAGAGTTTGGTGGAAGAGCCTCACATATTATAGTAATAAGAGGAAGACGTCCTTTGAAAAATGTTGGTTAGTCGTTTTGGCGCCAGTTCGCGAGTTATTTTATACATAAGACTTGCTACGAAATGTGTTCTGCGTTCACTTAAAGGTTTCCATTTCAGTTCGTCTAGAGCAAGTTCAGATTGACCGTGTTCGTTTTTACGGCCAGTAATAACTCTATAGCTGCCCTATTTTGTAGTTTCTCGAGTCGATCAGAAAGTGTGGCACCAATGGTGTCCCAAACTTCGCAACAATAATCTAGGTGTGGAAGTATAAGTGCATTATAAGCACAAATTAATGTATTATGGTCCACACAATATTTTAGCTTTCCGATCGCCCCAATTCCGCCGGATGAAATCTTCTTAGCAATTTTATCAATATGCTTATCCCACAATAGAAACTCGTCAATTTGAACTCCAAGCGCTTTTGTTTCTTTGACCTTTTTAATTGGTGTATCACCAACAAATATATTTGGAGCAGCAAGTAAATTATTTATGTTGTACCGAGATTCTATTAGTAGATACTCAGTTTTGACTAGATTAAGAGATAATCTGTTTGCAGAAAGCCATTGTTTAACGTTGGTAAGGTCATGATTTATGGCCACCTCTACATCTTGAATTGACTTGCCAGATACAGTTAGAGTCGTATCGTCGGCAAACATTCTTGTCGACGAGTACTCCAAACTGTTAGGCAGATCATTAATGTAGATTAAGAATAAGAGTGGGCCAAGAATTGAACTTGAGGGATTCCACATGTAACCAACTTCGTGCCCGACAGAGCGCCATTAACGGAGCACATTTGGGTTCTATTCGTTAAATAGGATCCTAAAAGGTTTAATGATCCTAAAAGCTGAGATGAAAGTGCAACCACGATAAATAATATTTAATAAAGTTGAGACAAAGGATTTGTGCACGGTGAGGTACAGTTCAACATCAAACAAAGCTCTTCTATTTTGCGGCTTTGAAGTTTGCCGGGATTCCACACCATCATATCTTAATAAACTATCATTGAACCTAGGAGAAAAGGAGGCCCAGGCTGATAGCATATATTTTAACCGCGGCATAACTTAATAACAAACAATTAAATTAATGTATCTGCATAATATATACTATATGTGCATCTCTAAATTTTTAGGAAGAGCATATATTTTTTTCTTTACCTGTGTTGGAAGAAAAGTGCTCCATTCTTGGACAATTCTATTTTTGTAGTGATTTTTAAATCTGCTCCCAATATTCAAAGCTTCTAGCGAACTTTCGTTAAAATGTAGACGGACTTTGCCAGATATCTGACATAATTCCAAGTACACCCGCAATGCCTTTGAGTATTAGGGTCCAACCTGAGGGATATAACACTAATAATTCTCAGTACAAGCGGTTGGATCCCACCCTGAAATATTGTTTTCCGTTCATGCATTCTTTGGAAACACCCAAACCCTTTTCTATATTGAACATGTTCGCTGTTCTTTCGTAATACTCGTAATACTGATGTTAGAACAAGTAGTTGGGGGCAATAGACAAATTTGGCTAACGTTTGTTTATGCCCAAATCACAACATTACACCACCCACATGCCTAGTTAATTTGTTCTACAGTAGTTTACAGAAGCATAACAATAGAATAAAGGTAACCAAGCTTTAGAATTATCTAGTACATGAGAGAATAACTCTAATCCTTGGTTACCTTTGTTTTATTTTATGCTTTTGTAAACTAGAACAATCGTAACCAGTCATGTGAGCTTTCTGAAGTTGTGAATTAGGAAGCAACGATGTGAACAACTATGAATGTAGAGTATTCTACTTCAAATCTGTTCTGCTTAGACATCACTGCAATTTTATCTGATTTCGGCTTAGAATCTTCCGGATTGTAGGATTCTTTGTGAAGTCTTACCTCCATTTTTCATATCACAGAATACTGGAAATGGTGTAGAAGCAGCTGCAACATGAAGAAATAAGGCCACATGTACATATTACGTCACTTCATTCCTAATAATGTTTATAGGCAGATAATACCCATAACTGACTTGTTTAAGAGACGTTAACCCAAAAGAAATTGAAAATCTGATGTCTGGAAATAATTTTTATATTCAGCGTCCCCCCCCCCCCGTTCTCTGCTCGCCAACAGTTGTGGGAAAAGAAATATTAATTAGTGGTTGAGGTGAGTCGGCAAAATTTCATATACACCCGCGCAATAAATTAGGGCAAGCGAATGCCCTGGTTCCCTGCTGGCAGAGGGCTCCATTTGTGCAGGAAAGCGAAGGAGAAGAGACCTGATCTAAGGAGAGAGTCTAGATCTAACACAACAAGTGATGTTCAACACGTAGCATCAAACCGGTTTTTGCGGGAGCAACTTGGTAAATCAAAGACTTACCGTACCTAGTCGTTTGAAGGCAAACAACTGTATTTCGGCCCGATAAAACAGAAAAGATTGCTTACTGAATAGGGAGTTTATCTGAAGATAGTGTTCCAGTTATATTCATTTCAATGGGCAACAGAGATTTACGACG
>CACRXK020015714.1:0-11975 GCA_902702795.2 Paramuricea clavata
GCTCATCAGTGTAGTGCTGATGAGCAGGATGAAAGTAACTGCTATTTACAGTTACCTTTGATGCCTCACGATTGTGGGACATCAAAACCATGCCAGAGCGCTCAAACTGCAAGCAGTGAGCGTGCGCAATATATATATATATATATATAGTTTTAGTTTTTAGTTTTATTAGCTTCGCCAACAAAAATATAAAAAATTACTATATATAAATTACAGAACATAACATAACAGAACTTACAACATATGATGTCTAAGTTTGACAGGAGCACCGCAACAGCGTCAGCAATTACTGCGGGTTTACGACATTTAAACTGTCCGAAACGTTGCAAATTAAATTAAATTAACCTTTTGTATAAATTCTTGAGAACTAAAAATAAGTAATAAGTTATAATATATATATATATATTGCACATATTACAGCACTTACTTGTAGTTCTCGGAGTCTGCGGTTCCAAAATCAAGACAAGTGCACAGTTTAACCAGCAAACAAATTCTGATTGAAATGCAATTCAACAACTGCTCTTTAATAATTTCTACCCCGCTCATACAGAAATAGCTGCACAGCATTAATTAATTTCCGTGTGTGGTTATAGGTATTACAGTAGGTATTGCATCCTGCATGGTCAGGCAATCAACCGCAAAGCGACCGCCGCAGGCAATTAAATTGGTTGGAATCTGTGTTTTCAGACTTATGGTGCCATAAATAGTAGCCTGATGTGTAGGTAATTTAAGATCGATAATGTATATATATCCTGCAGAGTATTTCAAATAGCAGTTCTCATGTTGAGATCTTAGCTCGCCGGCATCGTCAGTGCTTCAGTATGCCAAAAGTACATTGTCTTTCACCGCGCACATATATTGATGGCCGTAGCTTATTCGTGTTCTGCCCGACGGATTTCTTTTCAAAGCGATTGTTTTAACGGTATCTGAACACGAATATATTAACAACCTTCCCCCAATTATCGCGTCTGGCTACGACCCTGCACATGTTTGCATAGAGATGGAAAAAATAGACTGCGAGATGTCCCTCCTTAAGGCCATTTTCCATTGCAGTCGTTTTGCCCGCGCGGGCGGAGCGACCAATTTTAATCACGTGAAAAATCAGTCGCGCGGGCACGCCAAGAAAGTTAAATGTAGTTCTGCTTTCATGGCGTGTCCGCCAGCATTCAGGCGGACAAAAAATGCATAGGATATGGACAACAACGTACAGAGAAAGTTGAATATCGCATCGCCCCTTAGCTCCAAAATAATTGTCAGTTTGGCGTTGTAAACAAGTAACTATTTATAGCGCGTATTGTATTGTTTTAAAAGTAAAAATTCAAATTTACATGAGTGAAACGAGGCCTTTACCAAATTTACATGGGTGAAAAGGGCCTGTCTATATGAGCCCGGTTAATTTGCTGGGAAGCTCGTCTGTGGGTGCACGGGATGAATTATTTCTGTTTTCATATGAGTGCATTTTTTATCCCACTGCTCATTTCCCGCCTCGGTCGGGCGACAAAAATAGCGTCTTCGAAAAATTTTTCGTTGTAATTAAACAAACTACCCCTTGTATTACGACTTTAATATAGTGTATAGGTATATTAATGTTTATTTTTTGTTTGTATTTTCCAACTATGCCGTTCAGTGCTATATACTGTAGGTCGAAATAGGCAAATATATCCTTCCCCATCTGGTGGGATAAAGCCTTCATGCATGAGGAAAATTTTATCTCACTTGACGAATTAAGATCCCATCTATAGCGCAACACGAGGTCTCACCAATTGAATTTTATATGTGTTAATAAAGGGCGTGCGGATCACCATAATCAAATTAGATAAGGATATATACAAAGCTAAAATAAAATTGCATTGCGAACACTTGGGGTAATAGCATGATGAATATACTGGCGTTTTAAATACACCGAAACGAAATCTGATGAACTTGCAGTGGCGCCGCCAGCTCGATATTTTTTTTTTTGGGGGGGGGGGCACATATTCATATATACGTGTTCTGCATTTCTTTTGAAATCGATTGTTTTTATGGTCTGGGAACACGAATATATGAATATTGGCCCCCAATTCTCGAGCTGGGGCCGCCACTGAACGGAAAACACTATCAGGAATCCTATTTTATAAGGATCTCAAATTTTAACTAGCTTATCAATTGCGATTCATTTAGAACAAGTTCCTCAGTTTTGTTATCACATATCTATATATTAGGTGCCAAATCGGAGATCACAGACTTACGAAACTCAATGTTTTTTCATAATTAATTTAAAGACATGAGATTATAGCGATAATAAGACTAAATAAATAAAACTATATATTGATGCATGCAACTTTTCACAAACAGGACATCTGGGCTGCTTTCAAGTAGAATGGAATCAATAAGGGATATTCATAATCAATGTAGTCTCACATGAATTGTCATTATAATTTGTTTATATTGCCTTCTTCTCGGGGTTTCAGGCTACTGTGTATTAAAGTTAATAATTAAAGTTCCATAAGTACCTGAAAGCAGTTAAGATCAAGCTCCCCATTCCCCCCCCCCCCAAGAAAAAAAATTAAATTGCTTTGACTATACAGGCCATTCAAATAACGTTTGTTAAAATTTGAATGCCCGATATAGCACTGAGATGCACGCAAACATGCGTAAAATATTGACAGCTAGGTGCATATATATTCAATATTGACTTATTAATAAATTAAAATATCTTTGTAAAGCGCACGATTTTCGGCTCTTGGGAAATTAAAGCAGCTTCTTAAACAGTTCTTTATGCATAAAATTTATTTATCATTATTTATTACTATTTATGTCAAGCTTTGATGCACTTGACTTGTGGGTTCAGCAAACTGCTGAGGCATTCAAATTCTAACAATATACGTTATCAGTTCAATAGTTTTGGTCTTTTGGGACACACTGTACAGTAGATATGGCGCCACGGATGTAGTCATTTGGAAATTTTTTGTTCAGCAAAAGCAATTAACGTTGCATATGGTTGTTGTGAAACTTTCTTTGTGGGACCTCTGAAATTATATAACTATAAACGCGGAGAAATGAAGAGATGAAAAACGAAAATTTCGGTCAGTGTACCATTTTAGGGGTGAAAATTTTTTTCCGGACAAGTAGATTGCACGCACTTTCCAGAGACTTTATCTCATTTTTTATGCATAATTTCGGTACTTAGCCCAATAAAACAGATATATTGTCCTTTGCGCGGAAATATTTAACACAGAAAAAAGACTGGCACCCAACAAAAATTTTTCAGGGGCCCCCAGCACCTCGGGGCCCGGGGCAATTTGCCCCCCCTGCCCCCCCCCCGATCTCGGCGGCTCTGTAAATTATTAACAAAGCCGTCTCACATGATGGTTAGATCTACAAATATAATAACGTTGAAGGCCCTAATTGTTGCTAAAATTGATTTGTTTTCAGACTTTCTTTGTTAAACAAGGCAGTGTTGTACCCGTTCGAGTGATTCGCTCGGACTCGAGTCACTATATATCTTCAGCGACTCGAGTTCCGATACGAAAAATGACTCTGGTCGGACTCAACTTGTGCATTTCTGCCGTAATTGAGTCGAGCCAAAATCGTAAATTTTATGATTATATTCACAGTGGGATTGAAAGTTAAAATGCCGGGCCGGAAGGGGGATTTGGGCAGTTCAGTGACTTTTACGCTCCCTTTAAACTGATTAGTGAAGGCCCTATAGCTAGGGATCGAGAAATCACTTAAATATGGGTAGTTAGGTTCAGTTTTTTGCCAATGACCGTTTGCCACGAGAAGCAGCGGGTTGTTGTCAACAAACTCAAGGATTCGAGGCTCTTCTGTCTCCGTGCCGTAGCTGAGCCGCTCGACTATTTCTCCTACAGTACTATCATGGCTGATCCTGTCCAATCTGTGGCGTTGCTCAACTGTTACTAGGGGCCTTCAGAAAGCTCAAGAAGCCGTACAAGCGGAACTGTCCATGTGTTCGAGAACGCTCAGCGCCCTCAAGTTCAAGCCCCTGTTGCTCCAGCTCCGCAAGTTAGTTGCCATTTCGTTTCAGTTGCATGTTTATGCACGTTAATAGTCTTCGTGTTTTTCGGCATGTGTGCGAGCGAGCTATTTTGGCGGCTTTGGACTGTTAATCTTTGCATGTCTCCAAATTTTTCATTTTCTTACGCTTTAGTGCTTTGGGGGCATTTTTTATGGCCGTTTTATAGATTATGGGCCAATATTCGTTAGCTTTACTTGTGTCAATCATTCTTTACATGTTCACTGACAGAGTTGTGTCCTGTTATACCCATTAAGCTATTTTCTTCGGTGCAGATGTTTTAGTTTTAGGCCCCGTTTACACTATACCAGATTACTTTTCATACCGGATTAATTTTTATTCCGAAGTAAAAAATCAAGGGTGTTTACACTATGCCGCTTCGCTCTGTTGCCAGCTCATGTCTTTCACTGTCGCCATGGAAACAAGTAGCCAATATACCAAAATTTATTAAAAACAAGAAGTAACACCCGTTTTCTTTGTAAAGTATAACTTTGTTTAAAAAGCTTGATCGCCAGACGTTGCTTCGTTTCGCTCTAATCCAAAATGTCTATTTCTTTCAATTTTGCTCTTTCGAAAGCGAAAAGTCAATGTTATTATCGTTTTCTTTACTTGTATTCGGCAGAAATAGTGAATGGTTGCAAGGCGAAACAAACAACAGCTATAAAGTATTGTAAAAGCGAGCAAATAAAGGCGGCAATGTTATAACATACACGCCAAAACCGATTTTGTACCGAAGCGTACCGGATTAGCCTGTTTACAGTACACTGCTCCGGCACATACCGGCGGATTACTTTTCATATCACCTCCAAAGCGGAGTGATTTTTGCTCCGCGTCGCGTACCGGATTACTGTGGCGTAGTGTAAACAGCAGCCGAATCCGGTATGAAAATCGCTACGCTCCGATGCAATCCGGTATAGTGTAAACGGGGCCTCAGTGTCTGGGGTGCCTCTTTTCTTCCTCGTGCGTTGCCTAATTGGAGCTATTGTGTGCTATTTAATTGATATTCTTGCTTGCTTCATTGCATTTCGGTTTGTTTAGGGTTTTGCATGTTTATTAAGGGTGCATGTTTCGTTGTTTTCCCCGTTTGTAGCACGCTGGGGTTCGAAATTACCTAACTCTGAGTCTGTTGGATTCTTATAACTTGGATTTTTTTGCATTGGGGGTTTGCTGTGTGCTAATCCCAACTCAGCTGCGTGCTAGACCCTTAATTGGCTTTCAATTTGCCTGTCATGGGGGGTTTTGTTGTACAGTTCTTTAAACTCCCTTTCGTGTCTGTGGGGCTATTTTGCTGTGTACATGTGTTATTCCCTCAATATGTGACAGTGCATGTGCTTTATTTGCTGTGTGCTATTTCTTCAATTTAGCCGTGTGCATGCTATATTTGCTGTGTGCTATTCCCTTAATTTGGCTCTGTTTGCTGTGAGCGTTTGCTCTTCCCGCTATATTCCCTCAATTTGGCTATGTGCGATATTCGCTGCCGTATGTTATTCCCCCAGTTTGGCTGTGTGCTATATTTGCTGAGTGTGTGCTACTCCCTCAATTTTGACTGTGTGCGACATTCGCTGTGCACTATTCCCTTGCAGAGAGAAAGTGAAACATAATCCCACAAGCAAAGACAACCAACCTATGGGATGTCGTTAATCAATAATGCTGGAATAACTTTAAACCATCAATTTGAAGCTTGTTGAATCTATGTCAGGAAGAGTTGAAGCTGTTTTAAATTTAAAAGGAGGTCACAATCGTCACACAAAATATTAAAATAATGTTCACTTGGCTAATATAACATAATCAATTCCAACGTTGATGTAAATCCTTACTTGATGCACATATAGTGGTGTTTTGTGTAAAAATACATTGTACACACGAGGGAAGAGCCTGGGAACCCCCCACTGTATCTTCAGAAGCAAATCTTGCCTAAATTGAATGCGTCTTGGCCGGCGACGGCTTATTATCATCAATAGTCGTACTTTTTGGAGCTGTTTTATTTTTCTGAGTTGTCTATAAGAACTCGAAAGACTTGTTTAATCATCTTCAATGATTTCAAAGTTTGTTTAATCATATTCAATGATTTCAAAGTTATTTGGATTATGGGATATCACAATTGGAAGGGATTTTTCGTTTTCGTCTTTCGCTTTTGGTAGCCTAGTAAGTTCTCAGTTGTTTGCAGATAAGCTGATAATACAAAATGCAAAAGTTTATCATGTCGACCGGTTAGACAGAAAATGTAAGAACCGACTCATACTCCACAAAAGGCAAATTGATCATGAGGCAATACATCTTGATAGTCAGAACTGAAACACCTAAAAACATGCAGAAGCTGAAATTGCATGATCCTGCAATGGCTTGGTAAAAAAATCAAAAGAAAAACAAATCATAAATTTATTGCAGTCAGTGTTAAACTCGTAATAAGAAACGTATTATAGAATGTTAAATATTTCAGTAAGAAACTTTTCTAGCAAAATATATATTATTACATAGTTTAATGATTAAGAGGACAACTCACAACATAGGAATGAAATGATACAGATAAGATAATTATATATGACATAACAGTTACATAATGATGCGTTTAATGACGTTGTGCACCTGGGCAACATTTGTATTAATGGGGGGGGGGCATTAATCTAGAATGTTGTACATGCATCAACGCAGGGTGAATAAAAAAACGAGACCTTTAGAACTCAGGCTTTGTTGGAATTTGAATGCATAGCACTATACAAGGTGTCTGTAGCCCTAGCTGGGAGTCATCAGAATGAAAAATCACATGCGTATAGAATATGTAATCAAGCTGCGAGAGAATAAAAGGCGATAATCAGCGAGACACTGAAGCAGAACGAACGAACTCGTGTTGAAGTAGAACCGATTAAGGAGTGGTCTACACACTGATGAAATAACTTGATAAAGTAAAACGAAAGAAATATACGTTATCAACGTCGCACTTTACATTATATGGGAAAGGTGGATCTTCAATGATCAAATGCTCTGGTATAGTCTTCAGTGACTTGAGCAATACACTACGTGGGTCTTCAATGATCAAACGCTCTGGTATAGTCTTTAGTGACTTGAGCAACACACTCAGCTGTAAACGTGTGAAGACGAAGTTATTTGGAGATCGGTGTAGTGGAATTGAAAGCGGGGACTGTTATCAAAACCCCTGGTAAACTTAACGAGCGCTCTAAAAATCGGGATTGTCAGGACTAGCTGAAGAAACAACGGGAAGGAACAACTCGCCAAAGGACGCAAGTATCGTAGCTTGAGAGACAGTTAAAACAATAGTATAGGATTTACACTGTGATATATCAGACAAATTATAGAAAAATATATTTAAACTTTTTTTTTGTATATGAAGTTATATTTGCCGACACCCACACAGGCGGATTTAAATTCGTCACAGTGTCCCCCCCAAAAAGTACCCTCTATATACGGTAGAAATAACGTATTGTTAGAATTTAAATGCCTCAACACTCTGCTGAACTCACAAGTGCATAAAAGCTTGACATAAGTAAACATATACATAAAGAAATTGTTTAAGAAGCTGTTTTAAATTCCCAAGATCGGAAAATCGTGCGCTGTACAAAGATATTTTAATTTCTAAGTAAGTCAATATTTATAATATATGCACCCTGTCAATACTTTACGCATCTTTGTAGTCAGCTTAGTGCTAAGGCATTCAAATTCTACGTTATTTCTAGAAAGGGTACTTTTGGGATCCCCTGTACAGTACCTTTTGAAATTTTCCTATTGTAACAATCTGAATGCCTGGGTGGCTGAGCATTAGACTGAACTCACAGAAGCGTAAGATACAGGGTGTATTGAAAATCGAGACTCAATAAATAACTGTATTCTTGTTAAGTACAAGATTTTGTACTTCTGGGAATTTAAAATAGTTTCTAACATTAAGGAGCGTAACTGCATGCATATAAAAAATATCAAACTTAGTTAAAATTTTAAATAACATCGTCATGCATGAAATTCATGATCACTTCTATTCTATTTTATCACCCATGGGTTCAAAATAAGGCATTCAAATTCCAACAAAGGTTTGTTCAAAATGCATGCAAATTTCAAAATGTATACTTTCGGGAGGGGGGGGACACCCTGTATATGCAGAACCCATGCATGCACGCGGGTACGTAAAACAGAACAGAAGTAATTTTTATGCATGACGAAGTTATATGTAGAACATTAATTATTTGGTTTCGCCCAACACTCATATGCATATTCCCTGATGCAAACCTGTATCGGGTCAGAGGAGTTTTCGGTATAGAGCTGTTAGACTGTGGAATAGCTTGGACAACAAACTAAAACAACTCCCGTTTGGATAATTTAAGAAGAAGATCAAGATAAATATATTTGAACACTATTTTAACTCGTGATCCATTTTTGTTCATATTGTAGGATTTAACTCTAAGCTTCTAATGCATCATATAATTCTACAACTGTAGTAATTTTAACTTTTAAAAATTTATAATTATATTTGTCTTATTTACTTGTAAATAGGTATTGAAAAGCCCTGTTGGAAATACTTATTTTTTAATAATTGCTGCCGCAGCGAGCGAGCCTTAAGCGAGCGAGCAAGGCAGCAGACCTATAAATCATGCAGTGGAGCTTTTTTTAAGAAGACTTGCCGCTAGGCACTGTGGTCGGCGACCAGAATTCCGTGCGCGACGAGCTTGTCAGTGACCAGAATTCCGTGCGTGCGATAAACTAGGTTACCTTAGAGGTAGTGAATGCTGTCTTTTTGTCAGATTGGGGGCAGAGCCCCCAAATGTCCCCACAATCACTTTTTGTAGGGCACCTTTTCTTATTACATGACATTCAACGTGATAATTTGTGAATGAACTTCATGTAAATATTAAAAATGGCAAAACTAAAAACGAGGATACAACGTTAATATGCTCTTTTAATGAAACAACACTATTAAGTCATTATAAAGAATAACAAATTCAGAATTACTGAAAAGTTTCAACGTACATGTATTTAAAAAGAACATCAATCAATGCTCGTCATCTTCTTCCAGCAAAAGCATTGCAGCTATGACCACAAGTTTTTTTTCGACGCCATGTTGCTGTCAGTGACGTTTGCGAATTGCAAACACTAGTGCCCGGATTTTCATGCAAATAGTTGCGACGCGGTTAAGCTATCATTGCTCGTGTCACCATTTCACTCGCGCAATGAAAGTTAACCCGTTGCAAAGGCGTTGCTTTGCCGGCGCGAGAAAAAAATCGCACGTGTAACTGGACCTTAACGACAATAGCTTGATTAATAAAGGTTTCGTTTTTTACACTTACATACATGATTAGTGCTCAACAGATATCCAGAGCATAATTAAATAAGACATGTTTAATGACCATGACGAGATATTTGCTCAATGCTCATGCATGCAATATAGCGGTAAATGCCCGGTATGAGTTTTGCCTTAAAAGTTTGTTTCCTTACGAAATGACAATTCTGCTACCTAATTCAATGACACTTTTGAAGTTTGTAATTGTGTTATCGTTATTAATTCCTGTTTGAGCGGTAGTTTTGCAACTCTGCATGAAGGCAAGCTAGCCTAGCTGTGTGCTCCAGAGGTTTGTGTCAAATACTACATGATACTGTTTAGACGCGATAAGTATTAAAGGCGAGAGACAACTGTCCCCAATTTGGGCAGAAATTTTACCAAGTTGGGCAATTCTTACCCAACATTAGAGCAGTTTTGTTTGGCAGTCGTCTTGTATGCAGGTCTGGCTAGGGTGTATACAAAAAGGTAATCCTGTACAGCCCAACCCTTATTAAGTGAAATCCTTCGGGAGTCGGGACTAGTCTGTTCGCTTTAAAGAAGTGTCCGCATAATTAATAGGGGTTTGCAACAGCGAACATAGCAGAAGGTAACGCCCAACTATTGCTTGTTACGAAAATTTATTGAGTATACTTGCTTTTATCATACAGTTACGTTTGTTAGTTCTTAAAAAATTCATTAATAATTCACGAGGAAAATGCAAAAGAAATGAATGTTTAATCAATGTTTGTAAATTGGATAAAGATTTGTCCTGATTTACATAAACTTCAGCTTTGATTTTCTTGGCTTAGACAATGTTTATTTTTAAAATTACTTCGCCAATGAACTCATAAGATGGGTCATTTTTTGAGTACGATAAAACATTCGCATCCGATCTGTATCTGATATACAAGTTTGCATATCAGATACAACACGGCCGCTCATGTTTTATCTAGTACTTAAAATACTCATTAATAATTCATGAAGAAAATTCAAAAGAAATGAATGTTTAATCAATATTTGTATATCGCATAAAGACGCAAATGTTTTAACTATAGTACTTATTTTGACTGTCTCTTTTTATTTCTTTAATTTATTTATGGAGAATTAAATTTTAAAACGTCCACAAATATTCTTTATAACTTGAAGATATATTTTAATTATCTTTCACCAGTCAAAAAAAGTGTCTATAACAGTGTCTACTGCTCAGAGGTGTTGTCAGGAGACATTCGCATCCGATCTGTATCTGTATCTAAGGTCTAGTTCTTAAAGGCCCATTTACACTCGCGATGGAACTGACCTTCAAGTTTGGCTCAAATTTCTGATTGGAGCTAGTGTTCCAGTTATATTTATTTCACCAGTTTAATCATAATCGCGTCAACATTTACTGAGATTGACTTTAAGTTTGTTGAAAGCTATAATAACCAAGACCAATTCAAGGATCTGTGATCCTGATAGAATAATTGCAAATATTTTTTGATGTGTAAACAGACTGCTACCAATTAATGGCCCTATAAGTAAAGCCAGTCTATTCAATACAGTCATTATGGCTTGCACCTTGCCTTGATTGCCTGGATTAGTGTGCTTCGAAACTAAAGAACGACCAATTGCATTGATAACAGTTGATGCAATCCCATCCAAGGCAATTGTTACTAACAAGAAATAGAAAGTTCTGTTAGACATAGAGGAATAGAATGCCAGTGGAATAATACCCATGGATGCAAGGCTGCCAAAAATAGCGGAGATCAAAAGGAGGAGTCGATCTGAAATCTTTGGTGACAGAATCAAGAGAATAATTCCAAATATGGTTATTTCTACACCCCAGATTGTAAATAGAAAAGTGACGTTGTCTTCACTCCAGTGTAACATGCGCTCAGCAACCAGGGGTGTAATTGCCTGAAGAGACGTATGGAGGATATAAATGAAAAATATCGAGTATACCACAACAATCACGTGAAATTTGGCAAACATATCTATTAGAGCATCGCGGAATGACGCACTCCTGGATTTCGTTGAGTCGTCTGGGAATACACCCTTGTCGTCTTTTGCTATTTCCTCGGTTTTGACATCGTCGTCATTTATGAACGGAGATGCCGTCATATCACCGTGCTTGTCCTTTGGGATTTCCATGCTATACGCTTCTTGGAGTTGCTCTTTTTCGGAAAACTGTTCTTCACTTGGACCGTCTGAAACTGGTTCATACCCTTTCTTTTTTCTCATCTCGTCGGAAAGATCATAGACAAATACAAACATGATACCAGTGGCTAGTATCCACATTAAAGCCATGAAAAATCCCGGGGATGTGCGGAAATCAATGTGCCAGTTACCGATGTAGAAATCAAACTCTTTTAGAAAGAGGTTTAGTGCTGGTCCTAAGACAACTCCAAAAAAGAAGCATACTTTTAGCAGTGCAAAGTATCGAGTACCTTCTTCTTCAGTTGTGATTCTGGCTAGTTTTGTCCAAATCGCTGACGCATATCCTTCTCCAAATCCTGCTACCATGCGTCCGAGCAGTGGCAAGTACATGTTGAAATGAAGCGAGTATATTGTATTACCAACAATCTGCATGGAAAATAATTTACGTGTACTAAGTTGACATTCTTTGGGCGGAGGTGCGAAATTATACTAGTTCTTTAAACACTTTCCCTGAAATTCCATGCGATATATAGCTTAATTTAGAGCCTACGAATGCTTTCATGG
>CACRXK020015715.1:0-11973 GCA_902702795.2 Paramuricea clavata
TACTTAAATAAATCGGCTAGGAGGATTGTTACTCCTAGCCAAATTATCCCAAAAGTGTGCTATCTTTAATGTTTGTCGAATGCCAAGAAAACAAAGCTTCGGAGAATGAATGCGTGCACATGCGGTTGCTACAGGGGCAGTCTGTAATTTATAATACATAAATCACATTACATAAAGCTAATGTATTTGGTAGCATGTTTACAGGTGTGTATTTCACCATGTATTATACTTTACTTATGTCTAGAACTGAATAATATAATCCAAATTGCTTGTAAGTGTCTCACAAAATTAAAGTTGTAACATTCTAGAACTCAATAATTGCCAAAATTGGATTGAAAGGGGAAATATTTCATATCAAACTGTCACGATTGTTTTTATCGCTATTTTGGGTGTCGGCGGTTGCCATGGCATTGGGTATTCCGCCGAGGCAAGTACTTCAGCTCAAGCGTCAAAAATGGCGATGCAAATATTTCGCCTCAAATTGTTGATTTTCAACTGCTTCGCATCTTTTTGGTCGATTGGTAATTCTAATGAGTTATATAGTGATATAATGTGTTCAACTTTGCTGTTTATTGTATTGTTGTATATGCTCTTTGTGAATTGTTTTAAATCGACTTAATTCAAGTTTCTTTGCTATTTATTGTCATGACTAGTAATATAATTCTAACTTTCCAACACAGGGTGTACTCGCTACTTGTATTGTCAGATTGCTGCAGGAGAATGTTAATCCTACCCGGCAGAGCACATTTGTATTATTATCAGTATATATCGCATCATAACAAGTCACATGGCTTCTGGTTCAGAAGTTGGCATCTCTAAAAAAATTTAAAAGTTGTACTAACAACATTAACTTATAAAACATCCACTCAAGTGCAATAAGAATATTTAAATGATTTTTCTTTTATTTAATTTTATTTAATTTTATTGGTGTAATTGGACCCAGGCATTAATACACCTGAGATGGCATGAGTTGTTTGCTTGATCCCATTCATATGCCTGCCTCCAATGCACCTGGAAGATTTTTTCCCATCTTTATAGTCAAGCACCTAATATCTCAAATCTTCTTAAAATTATGCTAAAATGGAAAATTGCAAAAATTATTATTGAAAGTACACTGTAAATTTCAGGGAGTAAAAATTATCCTTCTGAAGGTTAAAAAGTTACTCTCCTGAAAGGAGTAATTGATTTTGGGGCAGAAATTATCCCACAATGCAGGGTAGTTAATAGCCGAATGGTTGAATACCAAGGGGTAATTGAATGAGGGGTAAAAATTACACCGGTTTTGCGGGTAATGTTACTCAGTGTATATTCAGGGGTAAATTAGTGCAGGGTAAAATTTACCCCTTAGTCACCCTTAAATTTTTCAAAATGGCAGCAACTGCATCGAATGGCATAATCTGTTCAGGAGCACACAATTGAAATTTTATGAATTAATTTCAAACATCAAGCACAGAAATTTGTGGCCATCAAATAAAAATTGCCACCATTTGTTATTAGGTAAATCAAAATGATTAGATAGATGTGTAATTATTGTTTGCAATCGACCTTTATGTGTTTAATATCACTGATGTTGAACAACTTGAACTCTGTCTTGAAGGCATTGAAGCCAAACTTTAATACTGGTATGAACTGGCACTGGACTGGATGGCATTTTTGTCTATCACAATCCAAAATAAAACAATAAAAAGCGGAGCTCGGTATTTTTGTAAGATCATCATGACTGATGGCAGTGCAAATCTAAGTTGCTCGTTTTTATTCTTCGAGAATAATAGGCCAAAGGCAAAGTGGCCAAACATTGGAGTAAATTTTAATTTTTTAGTCTTAACAGGAGCATGGTCCATGTGACTTAAGGAAAGTGTTACATTTTCAATGTGTTCAGGCCACATTGGTAAATTTATTTACAAAAGTACAAGAGAGAATGATCTGATATTTTGTTGCAGTGCATACTTGATGATTGTCGGCATACTTATCTCTGTCCAAGCAATGTTTCATACATAGTTAGAAATACTATAGATATACTAACATACATAGTTAGAAATACTATAGATATACTCATCAGATACACAATGTGATTATGCAACCCATTCATGCAGAACTGGAAAATCACATTGCCAATGATTGCATTAACATTACAGTCAGGCAATTGCCTGAGCTGGAAATTAATCATGCCAAATCTTACATTCTGGACTATTAAAATGAACGACATGTGTAGAAGCAGCATACTAATTCTGTTGGTCCCAGGCTCTCTGTGACGTATGTGGAGGAGAATTCGAGATTTTTGCATTCAGGATTTGGAGCAATGGATTGATGACGTTTTGTGACATATGATTTAATTTCAGTGCATAACCGGTACATAATCAGTCTTGTGGTGTGGTGGTGGCAAGTTGACACAGAATTTTCAAAACATATTGAATACTCTTGCCATTTTGGGTTGTCGTTTCAAAGTAAGTTATCCTGAAATGTTATGTTTATATTTATATTGAAATGCTGTAGATTTTACATCTAAAATATACAACATTTCAATTGTGTGTGTTTGTAGGGATTGTTTGGTCAAATCAAAAGGGCTGTTCATATTATATTTTTTAAAAGTAAGTGAAGTGTGAACTCGCTGTGCCTGTATTAAGTACTATCTTAGTACTTGCTAGAGAAGTGTGATCTCGCTATAATATTTATACTAGCAAAGTGTGAACTCATTATATTTTTATACTTTATATAGCGAAGTGTCATCTTGCTCACTGGGCAATCGTCAATCTCGTACCCAGAGCCATCATTGAGTGGCTCTGGCCACACAAGTTGAGTTAATTAGAAAATACGGTAAAAGTACAGTATTTTCCAATTAACTATTTCATACCCATTCTCCGGGAATTCGCTCGCGCCGTAGTATTTTCAAGAGGAGTGGAGAGCTAACTTTTTGCTGAAAATATCAATAAAATCACAATTTTTTCCCGTCAAAAGCATTAAAATATGTTCGGCGCAGTTTGTGTGAACAAGGATACTGAGTGCACATGTGATTTCCGTTTTACAAGTAATTTGAGATGATTGAAACACCGGCTTGTACACATGTCGATCAACACTCATATGAAGTCATTGATCATTTATTTTGTCTCAAATGGCTTCTATTTCCTTCAAAATGTTCCGATTTCTTCTTAAGGTATAAGTACGTTTAATTATTTGTTATATAAATGTAATTTAATGAGATAAGAAGATATTGTGTACCCCCTCAAAATGCAGCAGATTTTCAGAAATTCTATAGCATCCTGTGAGCTGATCATACCCAGTATTTATTACCATTATACATGCATTATTATGAATCTATCATACCTAGGGAATTTAAAACCAAATATTATTCTTCATACAATGATAAAATAAAGATATTTTTCTTAATAAAGAAGGACTGTACTGCTGTAGCACTTGAGCAAAAGCCTGTACTAGTACTATACTAGTGTGTGTTTAATGGTTGAATATTTTATAACTTTAGTATTACATTTCTTTCAGATACACCTGGGACTGTGTACATATGATAATCTTTTTATTATGCCAATACCAGTACATCCAGAAACAATGGAAACCAGTTTCAAGTCAAAATTATACAGTTCTGTATTCTGGAACAGTAAACAGCTTGGCATGTTGCATTATAATGAAGAGTTTAATATAATGAAATACTCAAGAAAGAATAGTATTGTTGGAGAAGTGGCATTGCTCATTAGTTATGCGATAAAAAGTAGTTAGGTTAAAGCATAGTTAGTATAACGAGAGGGTTTGGAAGGCCGGCAAACTTCAAAGGATCAAGCGCCCACTCATGAGCTGAACTTGATAAGGTACATCATGTGACAGTTATAGTGCATCAAGGAGTGATTTCATAATAGAATCTCTACTGACGATTATGAAAAAGCTGGTTTTTTCGCCGGTTATGATACGTTTAGATGAAAGCCGAATTTGGATCACTAATTGTGTTCGCAAAAGGCAACTACTGAGGCATTTTTACGCTCCATTAGTTAATCGGATGTCTTTGTGTATAGTATCAACAGGGTGTCATTGTGATAGCTATCGTGTTACCAGTCGAACATGCTGCAGACTGCTGGCAAATTTCTGTTGTAAGGTCGGATAAAACTATCGTTCTAAGGTTTGGAAACATGGACTCAGATAATGAAAACGTTCCTGAGCGCCTTGTTGCCTGTTGTTCGGATTTTGAAGGCGATTTTGATCAAACTATCGCGCTTGTTGAGATGTAAGTAGATGAACTTCACATCGAAGTTGAAAACTCACTGGAAGAGGTATTACATGTAAACAGTTTTTATTTACTATAAAAGACAGCACTCACAGCAGTATTTTCTTTGTTTAATTTGTATTATGATATAGTTTTCTCTTAAATTAATCTCATACTTCGGTTGTAGGTAGAAGGAAAGAAGCAATTTCCTTGCAGCTTTTGTGAAAAGGTGTGCAAATCCAAAGGGGGCCTGATGAAGCACCAATGAAGCAAGCATGCCGCAGAATTGGGTGAATGTTCATCTTCCTCTGTAGATGTCATTGTAACAAAAGAAAAGATGGCTTCTCTAATCCGTGACATTGGTCGATATTTAGTTGATGAGAAACTTTATAGAAAGGAACATTCAGCATAAGTGTTTAAGCTCGAACCTAGTGATTCATTTGTCAGCTTCATCAATCAACTATTGTTGAAATATAAAAGGAAAAAGAATCAAGATAAATTACTTAAAGAATTTTATGGGAATACCAATTCAAATTGGAAGGAATATTTTCATCCATATGAAGAAAAGAAGTTTGTTTTCCTTATGTTAATTCATCTCCCTGAACGGCTAATTGGGTTGCTTAAGGGAAAGCCAGGTGACCAAGGAACATCCGAGGTACTAGTTGTTTTTATTTCTAATGTCCATCAAAAACATTATTCTGTTTTTTTTCAATTTGCTGTATGTACAGATTTTGAATTGCTAATGTTACTGTGCTTGGCTTTATTGCTATGTGGATGAAAATGTCCAGCATATGAATGTTATATTGGTTAGGGTGTCCTTCTTTATATAAAAACAACATCTTAGGGGCTGTTTATATGAGCCCAGTTAACTAGCTAGCCCGGGTCATGTGATTGTTTAGGAGCTTACTGTGGTTTTAAAGCCCACATAAACTAATTTCAAAAAGAAGCATTGGTTTAGTCAAGATGTGAACAAATCTAACGTTAATTCAAATCTCCTTTTGCAGACAAGGAAAGAACTTCATGACCTGAGCTAGCCCGGTTGGTTAACCAGGCTCATATAAACAGCCTCTTAGCAATTTCATGTATAATAATAAAACAGGTGTTGTATACCTTATTTTGGTCATCACTTTAATCTGTTAAACTGATTCTTAGGAAGAGCTGGCCTTGTCTCCTCAGGAATATGGACCATTGTCCTACCCCGCTGGTTATGTTGTTCGGTCTTTGTACCAAAAGAGCAAAAACAGTTCAAGATGCAATACACCTCGTAACAAAGAAATACAAGGCTTGATGTCATCAATGCGAGAGGAAACAGAGGCAAACCCATATGTTGCTTCTTTGTCAAGAGGTGGACTTTGGACACCTAATTCATGGGTCATTAGTATTACAGAGGTATCAGAGTTAGTGTTTAGAAAGCACACAAGTAAAGACAAGGTCACTCGTCTACCAGTAGACAAAATAGTGAGTGAAGTAATAGCTTCTCCCCTTGTGAAAAACTTGTGGTGCAACATTATTCAAAGTTGTGATGTACAAATTTCAAAAGAATGCCAATCTTTATGTTTAGAAAATGTTGTAAAATTATATGTTACTGTTCGCTGTTTTCTTTTGCTAAGGATATTGTTAATAAATATAAACTAAGTCAAGGTAGCCAGAAAAAGAAAGCTTTACGTAAAGACCTAAAGATAGCCAGTGAAGATATGTAAATATTTAAACCAAATCATGATGTCAAAATTTTCATTAAGTGTACAGAAAGTAGTCTTTTTACCATGTCTAGCATGCATTTATTGCAAAGAATGGTATATTGGTCATTATCCCTCATTCACCAAGAACTGTATATGTCAGCTTGTGAAAATTTTGAGAATTATGATTGTACTATAACACAGTATTGTAAGCACTGCACTGTAATGACTGTATTAATTAGATAAATCTTCAAATTCTCATGTACTGTATGTAACTTTTACTGTATATTTTGATTCTGAGGTAAATCTTTTTCATAAATACAATATATGACACAGCTGAATTCACCTGGTGACACGTGTTACAAAATCATTTAACAAATTTGACACAGTAAAAGGTTCATATGTCACATACTTTGTGCTTTGCATATTATCACAGACAATAATCTCTATATTAAGCTTCTGAAAGCCTTTTTCCAGTCATCTTTTATTCTTTATGAACCCTAGAGGATCCTTCAAGCAACAAG
Organism: Paramuricea clavata; assembly: GCA_902702795.2. NCBI lineage: Eukaryota > Metazoa > Cnidaria > Anthozoa > Malacalcyonacea > Plexauridae > Paramuricea > Paramuricea clavata. The sequence goes on from CACRXK020015715.1 coordinate 6,408, forward strand.
TGAAATTGTTTGGCATCTACCAGAGAGTAAAATGCAAAAGTGACAGTGGTTGTTGGGGTTAAGCATACACTGTACTTATCAAGCATATTACAATGTATGTTTGATGATTATTTATGTAAACAAGAATATTGAAAGCATATTGAGCAGATAGAATAGGAGCTTAATTTTGACGAGAGAACCTTTATAGAGAGATCACAGTGTGAAGGTATCAAGTTGTGAATATAGTAATATTGCTATACAAGCCTATCCCTGTGCTACCAGTGCTACCAAAAACCAATATATATACATATACAACTAATATTTATTGCAGTTTTACCCAATGGTTTTGTTTCCATGTTTGCCTTATTTTGCCCAATGGTATTTTAATATTTGACTTGATTGAAAATCTATCCTTAGCCCTATTACCAGTGATCTCATAGTAGATCAGTGCCTATTACACAGAAACCACTAGTTAGAAAATAACACATGAAAATGAGGATATTGGGTAAAAATGCAATAAACGGTAAGGTCTATTGTCACAAGTGCAAGCTAACATTTGCAAAATTTAAAGTTAAAATAGTGTTATACTTTTACGGTATAAACTTGTTTTATCCATCAGTTTTTATTCATAATACGTACAACTGACACTCCCAAAATTTGTTTGGTGCACTTGCACATGTAGTTAATTGAAGTGGACATAATTTGCAATATGCACTGTTCTCACTATTAGTAGCTTTCAATTTACTGCCACTCATAGAAAATTTGGGGAGTGTTTTTTCAACACACAGTCTCCAAATACACAAATAATTTGGCAATATTATTTTAATAAAATTGGTGACTGCCTGTCATACAATTTAATTTTGATACCTTTCAGTTTCATCCCTGATACAGTATTTTAATACAGTACTCAAAGCAAACAGTTTAATCTTGTTTCTTTGCAGTTGCTTTTCTCTTGGGAAGAGGTTCTTGACTCACATCATACCACTTACTTCTCTTACCAGAGTGTCGACCAGAGACATTTCCTTTGATCGAGTGGGGTGCAACATCTCTGAGGGTGGCAATTTTTAAGTCGTTGTAGCCAAACTCAGCAGCTGTGGGGTTGTCACTTCTCCGCCCTTGTGCACGTTGGTAGCCAAAGTACTCTTCAACATCATCTTGGCAAAAGCGTTCTGTGAGCACAAACTCAAATCCTTCACTCAACAAAAATTTTGTCACTGCGATGGCTGAAGTAACTGTCAGCTTTAGTCCATTGAATGTTTGTATGCTCAGAAACATACGTCCTCTGTCATCTTCTGAAAAATCCCCTTCTCTCAATTCGCTTGATGATTTCCAACTTTTCAGGTATTCCAGAAATACATTTTGCAGCCAATGGAATCGCTCATCACTCACAGTACGGTATGGGGCAAGTAAAGCATTGCGTTTTCTTTGATGCTCGGTTGTGGAACGTACATTTAAACAATCAAAGAAATCGTTCATCATTTTGCACAACGTAGCAGTTTCCTGTGCTTCCCCCGATGGAAAATGACGTTGAAGAGCTTGGGCAACCGCATTGCTCAACACCTGAACTGCCAAGCTGACTTTCATCTTTGAATAAGATTTCAACAAAATGTGGTCTACTGTCAACTTTGGCAATTGATGTAAACCACTGTCGAGATCTGAGTAATAGAGCTGGGCAACATGATCCCATAGCATATATCTACCATTGTTCCACATATATCTTGTTCGCTTACCACTACCAGAATTGAAGAGACAGTTTCTTGTCGTCTTTAACAAATGTGGAGCATCGGAGAAAAAGTAGATATTTCCGCTTGGAGCGAAGAGGTTGGGTGTGTAATTTATCACATCATCACAGCCGGGTTCTACCAAATCAGCGTGCAGTTGATAAAAAAGACGATTAGGTGAAGCTCCATCAGACACAGCTGCAATGACCCAGAGATTACACTCCAGCTCAAGCACTGACACTGCTTTCCAAAACAGGGGCATAATCTGGTAGGAGGTGACATCTTTGGTCAGAAAGTAACCAAGGACGTACTTCAAATCACTAGCAGCACCACGTACAAAGAATACCAGGGCATGTGTTGCTAGGTCAGATGATCCACTACTTAGATTCAACTCCTCTTCTCCAAGATCTACAAAGCCAATGAGCTCATTGGAATGCTTATCAAAGACCAGCTTTGACTGAATTTTCATTTCATCAAATGAAAGGACAACATACCGCTGGATGTCAAAATACTGACTTGCTTGATTCTTCAGCCTCTCAATATTATCAGGATTAAAACCTGCCCTTGGTTTGAAAAAATTTCGGTAGTCTCTTAATGTTCGTTCACTAGGCAGAACCAAAATACCCGAATCTCGCAGTTCTCTATATGCTGCTGGAGACTTTGCATGAACAGACAGGCAAAAACGTATGATGTGAGGGTGGTACCTTCTTCCAAATTTTGGCATTGCTAATAGTTTCCTTTGCTGTTCCCAGAAAACTTTCATGTGGGGGTAACGTCTGCAGAACTGTCAGCAAGAATAGCCAAGATATCTTTTTCCATTGTTTCGTCAATCGAGATACTGTTCTGTTCAATTTCTTTCTCCAGTTCAACTATCCGACCTTCAAGTTCTTTACAGACCAACCTTTGTTTCTGAACAGTTGTAACCAACCTTTCTTTACTTGAAATAGACAGAGGTGCATTAGCTTTGAGAGGCTCAAGTGTCTGCTTGGCTTTACTTTCTTTCATTTTCCCAAGGGTACTCTCTAGCTTGCTGCAACTGGGACATGCAATGTCACTACAAAGCAACTCACAATTTTCAGATCGGATGTAAACATGTGCCTGAAATGGTGGACCATCCTCTTCATAGTGCTTTCGCTCAATGGGGATGGTATGCTTCATTACACTGCTGGGACCAGATATTGGAGTGGGATCTTCACATAGGGCATTGATATGTTCCTCTTTACTCAGGCCTTCACAAATTTGAGCTGTTTCCAAAGTGGACAGTATAGTGGAGATGGAGGTATACTTCAGAGATCTTTTGTGGTCATTGTAGATGGAATGGTCATCAGGTAAAACCCAGTTATATACCGCAACAGAAAAACTAAGCTCAGAAGCAACTGACAAAGAAAATTTAGGTAGGATGAAAGGTAAGATATAATATTCAAATACCACACTGTCCTCGTCTTCTATTTTGGACCATCCTTTTAACTTTAGTGGCAAGATCTTTCTCTTAAACTGGTCCAAGTTTTGATAAATTACTGGAACAGGGAGATTAATTGGCTGCCGGATTACTTCGTGCCTTGGTGTCACAGGAGTGGCTGCAATGCTTTTCACAGGTAAATTAAGGGTAGGGATTGCTCCACGAACTAATCTCTTCCGACTGGAAACTACAAAGATAAAGACCTAAATTGTAATAGATACATTGAGTTGCAACATATAGGTTGCAATTAACCATATATATAGTGCACTCAGTATTTCACTTACAGCAGTCACTATCAATAAGTAATCCGCTAAGCTTTAGTGTTCCATCATACAATCATACACTTTTCCTTATTGTTATAAAAGGACTTCAAAAATGTTTTAAGATATCCCTTGACAATGAACAGGTTTGAAAACCCAATAATTTCTACATTGATATACTGACTCTCTCTCTCTCGTCACTGCCATATTAAAATTGTTAGCATAAGATTTGAACAAACTGATACCTTAAATTATGTCGTAGAGTTAAAATTCGCTGTTAACAGTATAAATGACTACAAGCAAAGCGTGAAACCAAACACCATGCTTGAAAATAGTTACACTCAATGTATCAAAACCTCAGTTTAAAATACTGCCTCCTTGTTTTTGTTTATACGAGTTCATATTATATGTTTTACCTTCTTATAACGCATTGTCTTAATTAATTCATGGCATGAAATGTAAATGAGCATTCACATTCCCATAGTAATTTGAAATGGAAATGAACTTAGTAATTTTCAAACAAAGGTCTATTGTCAGAACTCTAGGGTCTATATATGTGCAAATACTGTATTTATTTGCACTTTATAGTATGCTTTACTGGTTAATGTCGCATGAAGCGAGAATTAAAAAGCGGGTATAACTTACGGCGATCATATTCTTCTCCCTTAAAGTGTTTTTCGCAGACATACAAGCTTCCACTGTCGATTTGTCGTCGCAAGCTTTTGTCTATAACGCAGTCCTTCGTTATAATCTTCAGCCATGCTTCACGGGTTCTCTTCGATATTTCGTCTTCTCCAGACGGAATTCGGAAAATTCCGATTCCAACATGCTTTCGACTTGTCCCACAGCCGAATATGGAGCAATTCGCTCCTGGCATCGCTCAAAAAATGATCGAAAGTGATGTTTTTCGCTTCGTTTAGTTTGCGCTCTGTAGTATTTCTATATGTCAACACCTCTTCGCATGCACTATCGGATCCACGTGACTGAGAACAATAAGTTATTTTGTCATGTGACCCGGCCTTCCAAACCCTCTCGTTATACTAACTATGGTTAAAGAATCAAGAATCACAGCTGGCCTGATTAATAACAATGTCCTGCTTGAATAAGTGTAATATCATTTATACTTTCATGCTTGTATTGCTTGATATATGTTGATGTGTAGGATGACACATTATTGAAATCAATAAAGGATTTTCAGAACTTGGAATTTATTTTATGGTACCACTGGGAGGTTGTGCAGGGCCCAGAGTAAGGGAGACCATATGACATCATTAAGTTTTCCCCACCCGATTAGCACGTTTGACGCCAGCTGACAACCGTAAATTTTGTCTCCGATTGCTCGGCTGCTAGCCGGGCTGTACTATAGTATACTATTCGTTCAAAAAATGTGTGCATTTCAGAGACTGGTTCTAGAATGTTTCATAAGCAGAAAATCACCAAAATTACATTAAATTTTCTGAAAATCGTTGAAATACATCTAAATTCATCTTCCCAATGCATACAGCTAGCTATGCGACAGGTAAATAAACGAGAAAAAAAATTACGGCAAAGAGAAAAATTGAGAAATATCCGTGCTCACTCTGAGATTCGAACTCACAACCCTCAGCATACACGCTGAGTGTTGTTCCCCTGCGCCACCACGTCTTACATGGAAAATATGTTAATTTATTGTATATATAGAGGTTATTCTTAGCCAGCGCGATGTATGATTGCATAAATAACTACACCATTGTACACGGCCAAGGGTACAGTACCAGCGGAGTCGTATCTACTCTTTAATACAATATTTACAATACATCACAGCATTGATCACTGTTACTACCCGGGGTTATGTAATACAATACTACAATGCAATACGACTGTCAGCCAAGTCTGTAAGTCGGTAGTATACTACAATACATCACAGCTACCAGCTGACAATACGGCTATCAGCCGGGCCTGTCTGTAGTATACTATAGTATACTACAATACATTGCGGGTACCAGCCGGCAGTACAGCTATCAGCCGGGCCTGTCTGTAGTATACTATAGTGTACTACAGACAGGCACGCGGGTGATAGGCAAATAAATAAAATATAATATATTACAGTATAATATAATATATTATTAATATATTATTATTACCATTAAATAACCCCGGCTGGTAGC
>CACRXK020015716.1:0-11973 GCA_902702795.2 Paramuricea clavata
CCGTATTCCCGCATTCCCCCATTTCCGTATTCCCCCATTCCCGTATTCCCCCATTCCCGTTCCCTATTTTAAAGATAGCCCACAAACAACACATTTTATGGGCATATTCGGAAATGCACGTGCATTCGTGACGCGTCGTAAATCCGTCGGCAATATTCGGAGCCTAAATTCGCCGGGTTCTTTTCACCCCACGGTCTAAAAACCCTCGGCAATCGATTCCCCATGGCATAGTAGAAAACCCGGGTAGCGGATAACCGGATAACCGGATAATCGGATAGTATATAGAGATTTTTTCATGGGAAATACTTACGTGTGGCATGGTAGAAAACCCGGGTAGCGGATAACCGGAAACCGGATAACCGGATATTCGGATAACCGGGTTAACCGGATAATCGGATAACCGGATAACCGGATAATCGGATAACCGGATAACCGGATAATCGGATAACCGGATAACAGGATAATCAGATAACCGGATAATCGGATAACCGGATAACCGGATAATCGGATAACCGGATAATCGGATAACCGGATAACGGATAGTATAAAGAGATTTTTTCATGGGAAATACTTACGTGTGGCATGGTAGAAAACCCGGGTAGCGGATAACCGGAAACCGGATAACCGGATAACCGGATATTCGGATAACCGGATAATCGGATAACCGGATAATCGGATAACCGGATAACCGGATAACGGATAGTATAAAGAGATTTTTTCATGGGAAATACTTACGTGTGGCATGGTAGAAAACCCGGCTAGCGGATAACCGGATAACCGGATAACCGGATAATCGGATAACCGGATAACCGGATAATCAGATAACCGGATAACCGGATAACCGGATAACCGGATAATCGGATAACCGGATAATCGGATAACCGGATAATCGGATAACCGGATAACCAGATAACCGGATAACCGGATAACCAGATAACCGGATAACGGATAGTATATAGAGATTTTTTCATGGGAAATACTTACGTGTGGCATGGTAGAAAACCCGGGTAGCGGATAACCGGATAACCGGATAATCGGATAACCGGATAATCGGATAACCGGATAACCGGATAACCTGATAACCGGATAATCGGATAATCGGATAACTGGATAACCGGATAACCGGATAACCGGATAATCGGATAAGTGGATAACCGGACAACAGGATAATCGGATAACCTGATAATCGGATAACCGGATAACCGGATAATCGGATAACCGGATAACGGATAGTATGAAGAGATTTTTCATGGGAAATACTTACGTGTGGCATGGTAGAAAACCCGGGTAGCGGATAACGGGATAACCGGATAACCGGATAATCGAATAACCGGATAATCGGATAACCGGATAACCGGATAATCGGACAACCGGATAATCGGATAACCGGATAACGGATAGTATAAAGAGATTTTTTCATGGGAAATACTTACGTGTGACATGGTAGAAAACCCGGGTAGCGGATAACCGGATAACCGGATAATCGGATAACCGGATAATCGGATAACCGGATAATCGGATAACCGGATAATCGGATAACCGGATAACCGGATAACCGGATAACGGATAGTATATAGAGATTTTTTCATGGGAAATACTTACGTGTGGCATGGTAGAAAACCCGGGTAGCGGATAACCGGATAACCGGATAACCGGATAATCGGATAACTGGATAACCGGATAACCGGATAATCGGATAACCGGATAACCGGATAACCGGATAATCGGATAACCGGATAATCGGATAACCGGATAATCGGATAACCGGATAATCGGATAACCGGATAACCGAATAACCGGATAATCGGATAACCGGATAACCGGATAACCGGATAACGGATAGTATATAGAGATTTTTTCATGGGAAATACTTACGTGTGGCATGGTAGAAAACCCGGGTAGCGGATAACCGGATAACCGGATAACCGGATAATCGGATAACTGGATAACCGGATAACCGGATAATCGGATAACCGGATAACCGGATAACCGGATAATCGGATAACCGGATAATCGGATAACCGGATAACCGGATAATCGGATAACCGGATAACCGGATAACGGATAGTATATAGAGATTTTTTCATGGGAAATACTTACGTGTGGTATTTACGCACGCGTTAATTTGTTTTCGCAAATTAAACGAACGAGCGAGTGCAAAATTTGTTTACTTCGTAGACGATACAGAGTTTATTTATATTACACAGCGAAAAATATAAAGGTTTATATGTTTCATAAAGCGAGACAATCAGATAAACAAAGTCGTGTCGTACAAAAATACATCGGAAAATACAAATTTATCAGTATTAATGAACAGGAAAGGAAATATCACTTTATTATTATTATTTTAAAACGGTAGCTCTTCAGAACACCTATGATCTGTTTTTCAAGAGACCGTTTAAACTAATATTTACAAAGTTTAATAAAAATTACATCTAAAATATAATAAAGGGTTATTAACCGAGAGCGAGGTCTGTACGGGAAAGTATTTGCCTGAGGTTTTCGTACAGACCGAGCGACGAAGGAGCGAGGTCTGTGCGGACAAACCGAAGGCAAATACTTTCCCGTACAGACCGAGCAAAACGAGGTTAATAAACCATTTATTATATGGCTCCTTAAACACATTTTCTGATTTTCATATATTTGTTTGAGCGGTAAAATGAAGGTATTTTTGAGCTATGTTTTATTTGCTAGTTTTCTTCGTTTAGAATTGGTTTCGTCACCGAATATTGTTTACGGAAAAGCATGTTTAATTTAACAATCGCTTTAGAACTACTTTTTCGGTACCCCCACCCCCAGAAAAAATGCTTATAAACCCAGTTTATATGATATTTGTTTAGAATATGGTATTAAAGACGGTAAATTCATCTTTATTTATTTTTTGAAACAAGTAAACAAATCAAAAAATTTTCCCGCCAAAACTTAATACGGTTGCTTGTAAGAGTTCAAACGGCTTGTTTTCGTAGCTTTTTCGATGAAATTTGTGTTGGTACAAGTACTTATTAATATTTCCAAGACTTCGTATTCTTAAAAATGATCTAAGGATACTTTTTCTTCACGTAACGACCTTATAAACGTGTAAAAACGTTTCAAATTCGAGGCTGTCAAATTGACCTACGGGAAACCGGTCCGGATAGGGGAAAATACGGACCATTAATTCCGTTATTTCTAAGATCATATTTTTCATTATTAGAGAATCTAAACAAATTAGCCATATTTTCTGGTGCCTCCTGATTTTTAACATTAAACATGAATGTGAATCTCCCGCTCTCCCTTCTTTCCTCAAGTGTTTGCCAATTAAGCTCTTTTAGCAATTGACTTGTTCGTATTTCATATGATTTGCTAGTAATTATTCTTGCCGCTCTATTTTGCATTTTTTTGCATCTTGTCATGCAAGTAATTACTGTAATTTTCCAAAACTAGACTGCAATAATCGATAAAAAGGAAATATCAATAAAATAATGCATCTATTCGAAAAACTCAGTATCTATATAATAAAAAGATTTTTATTCTAATTTTAAGGTAAATATTCCATTCATGATTCTCATTGATTTAAGAACCCCTCAGATACGTCCAAAGGCTTCTGTTATCAATACTGAGAGATCTCAAGCCGGACAGTGCGAAGTGCTTGTGAGAAATAGTCAACAATAATAAATATTTTGAGCAATAAGCATAAACTGTATACCTTATGATAAAGATTTATTGTGGATAGTAATATACATAAAAATATTTTAACGGTATTTGCCATCGTTTTAAAATAAAACTTGTTTAATGCGACGTCCGCGTCGTAAATTCGCGTTGTAGATCTTAAGCTCCCAAGTATTTTATGACGCGTAATTCACGTAAAACACGCCTGTTGCTCAACAAAAAGCGTTAATCGAAAAATTTGGGGGAAAAACGCGAGTCCGCCAGTCCGCAGGTCCGCCAGTCCGAGTCAACAACGTCGCCATCCACAACCCGCAAAAGGTTGCTGAAAAAATCGCACCCACGTGTAAAATGTTGCACTTGTAGTTGTCTTTCGCTACGACGCTGTGGTATTCTCGCGCTGTCCAAACAATGTTTAAAATACCAAGCTTGAAAAAGGCTTCTTCAAAGAGAAGAATCTGTGAAGATTTACCATCATTCGATTTTGGGAGTTTAGAGGCCAAGGAGCAGATTGGCTATGGCTCGTACGGTGTTGTGTATAAAGCATTACATCAAAAAGTGTTAGTTGTGGCCAAAAAACTGATAGGCGAATCAGCTGAGGAGGAAAGTTGTTTTATCAAGGAGGCACGGCTAATGTATTCACTCAAGCATGAAAACATTGTCGGGTTTAAAAGCTTTTCATCTTCTCCATGCGCAATATTAATGGAATACTTATTCTTTGATTTCTCACTTTTTGAGATTTCGAAACAACTAAGCAATTTAGTCGAATTCCTTAACTACATCGATAAAATAGACGCTTTTACATATTTTGAAAATGACCTAATTCTAAAGATGGGCTACCAGATTTCCAAAGGACTGGAGTATCTATATTCGAAGGGAGTCGCACATCGCGATCTGAAAGCTAAAAATATTTTGGTCAGTAACCAACATTACTGCAATTTAGCAGACGAACAGCATCGATATAAAGTGTTTTCGGAAAGACCTGTTATTTGCAAACTGGCAGATTTCGGAGAAAGTAGGTCTCATCTGATTCAAACAGCAGCTGTACTTCACTCGAAAACCAAGAATATTGACAGGTACGCTTTTTCTGAACTATCTGTAGCTAAGTATTTTGTTGTGAATATAAATGTGACAAATTTTAATACACGGCACGGCTGTTATTTCGAAAGTCATTTTGTTGTTTTACGCATCACATTGGCAATTTATCCGTGTAATAAAATTTTTCCCTGGCAATTTTTCCGTGTTTAAAATCAGTTCTCACTGTTTTGTTTAGTATTTTTCATTTAGAAAACTATAGATAATATTTATTCCCTGTACTTGCACTAATATTTAACAATAGTATAGTCGCTGATTACAAGCTCATGTTCAAGGTGTCACATATTTAAGTTCATATTCACTCACTATGCTGCGAACCGGCGAGGTGAATATTATGGAGTTATTAACCGAGTGCGAGGTCTGTACGGGAAAATAGTGCCTTAGGTTTTTCGCAATGCTTTCCCATACAGACCGAGCAAACGAGGTAATAAGGGATTTATTATATGCCTTTGTTGGATCGCAATTTGTTCTGACTTTGTAGAAAAAAACAGAAAACACTTTCGCTGCTGAATCTTTCAGCCGGACAATACTGGCAGTGCGCTTGCTGATAACAAAACAATAAAAATTAATCAAAGAAAAAATGTAATCTTCAAAAATATAATGTATCAACTTTTTTTTTGAGAAACAACAAACGTTCCATGCAAAACAAAGCCAAAAACAATGTTTGCAACATTTTCCGAACAGTTGTTTTGAAACGTGGTTTGGTACGTGGAAAACGCGGATTGCGGATAACAAATTGCGAATTGCGGATAATAAATTGCGGATACTAAATTGCGGATAATAAATTGCGAATAACAAATTGCCGATAACAGTTATTAGAATTTTCAAATAATTTATATTAGGAGAACATCGTTGTGATCATTATTTTTTCGCACATAATCAACTGCAATCATATATTAATATTGAATAATATTAATAAATACAGTTTATAAAAGGAAAACTTGTCTTGACACGGGTGTTTGTTTGGGCTTTAAGGGTATAACTTTAAGAGTGAGAACGACAACAAACAAATAAAATAATGAGTAATTATAACCATTTTTTCATTTAATATTCTCCTAATAATCATTTGAAAATTCTAATAACTGTTTTCCGCAATTTATTATCCACAATTTATTATCCCCAATTTGTTATCCGCAATTTATTATCCGCAATTTGTTATCGGCAATTTATTATCCACAATGGGCACTTTGTTATCCGCAATCCGCGTTTTCCACCAAACCTTGAAACGTAGCATTTCCAGGACAGTAAAACTTACTCTGGAGTTTTCTTCGTCGTCACAGTACTGCATAATAAGTTTTAGTTTCCTTAAAAATTTGATTTGTACAATGTTTTCACGAGCGGGCAAGATGAATTTCTTGAGAGGGCAAGATGACTTTTCTAGACCGGTCATCAACCAATCAGCATGCGGCATTTATCTCAGCCATATAATTAATAAAAGCTTTTAATCACTGAGGCGACTAATTGTTTCAGTATATAAATTTCTATGTGCATATTGTGAGTCCATAAATTTTGTGCTAATTCGCACTGCCGCACACCAGAGCTATTAGCTAAGCTGGCAGTCACTCGTGGCCATTTGCGTAATCAAAATGCCCCGTGTGCGGCAAAATTTTGGGAAATTTTTGGCACGCGTGACGAAACTCTTCAAAATTTCGCCGCACACGGGAAGAACTTGCTTACGCCAATAGGCACGAGTGACTGTTAGCTCAGCAGGTGGCTCTCGTGTGCGGCAGGCTTAATCGTTCTAATTCGGCCTATGAAATTACTTAAGTACTGTATAGTGATTACTTTTCTGCTAAATTCAGTAAATGCTATAGTAATTATCTATTTATTGCATTTTATCATTTTATAGGGGCACCTCAGTTTACATGGCACCCGAATTACAAATCGAGTCGTGTCGTTCAAAAGCTGCTAATTTCGACAGTCTTCAAAAAGTTGACATGTGGGCATTTGGAATGGTTTTATTTAATTTGGTAAATCCGAACCTTAAATATCCATTCCAGCTTGATCTTAAGAAGGATGCTCCTTTAAAAAAGCAACTACCTCGTATCTTGCAGCAACAGAAATATCCAACTCAATCTAAAAAGTATGCCCTGCAACAGGAAAGCAGTTGGGCTCCAGTTATCGCGGTGATGAAAAAATGTCTCATTTTTAATCCTGATGACCGACCGACAGCTTCAGAAATAATGAATCAGCTACAGCAGTTACTTTCCAAGAGTGCAGAAGAACAAACATTTGAATTGGAAAAACGGTAAATTTAGATTTATACGCGAATCGAAGGTTTTGAAGTAAACTGTTCCTTGTAACTGCGCGAACCCAATAAGCACACAGCAGATAAAAAACTTGTTATTTATCATGTTTCAAAGCTCAATTATATTGTGTACAAAACATAGTGTTTACTAGTTTAATACGTTGTTGCGTTCCTATGATGTTACCACTGCAGCGTGCAACATAGTAATGAGCCAGTAATAGCATATGAAGAGAGACCAAAGCCAAAGGCCAGTTTTGTCGCTTTAAGTTAAAAAACCCGGCAGACTATTTTCCACAGTTTTTTTAAATTTAAAGTGAAAAATTGTTTTAATTTGAAACTTGGTATATAACAAGAAACTTATTTCCCGTGATAACAAAATTCAAAAAATAAAATAGAAATGTAGCATATGTAAAAAATGTTTTGTTATAGAATCGAACCTTTAAAAGAGAAGCAAAAGCAAGCTGCAGTTATTGATCTGAGAGGTGAATTAAAGCAAGGCAAAGAAGAAAAGTAAATGCAGTAGCTTGATATCTACTGCGCTACCAAATTTTTGTGTGGTAGTTGTGTGTGTGTGTGTGTGTGTGTGTGTGTGTGTGTGTGTGTGTGTGTGTGTGTGTGTGTGTCTCTCTCTCTCTCTCTCTCTCTCTCTCTCTCTCTCTCTCTCTCTCTCTCTCTCTCTCTCTCTCTCTCTCTCTCTCTCTCTCTCTCTCTCTCTCTATAGAGGCAAAGTATGGCACTTTGGTAACATTTTGTACCCTTCTCAATATTTTTCTTCCACCTATGTGCAATAAATTGTGATTTATTTCAAAATAAAGGCTTACGTCCCCTTTCATTCCATGCCAAGTTTTAAGGCTTATCAGTAAATGCATTACGAACACTATTTGTTTATGTAGTTACAAGGTTACAAAATTGCCACACACGTTGCTTACGTTCTAGCGGTCGAAAAACATCCCGGTTTCGACTCGAAACATAAAAATACGGGCTGTTTAGGACTTTTCTATACATTCCCTTCACTGCCACCACCACTCGTTCTCTTGGTTTGGCGGCGATAAAATTTTCAAGTCAGTTTACTATACATGTGTCATTCAGCTTCAGGTGGGATTTTTGTACGATATGAATTTTGTGTGAACATCAATTTTACCAGTTTCATTTTGATGAAACTTCCCATAATTCATAGGTTAAAAAGACCACAACAAGTCTTAATATTCATCAAAGTTTCAATGTCGTAGAGGCATCCGTTTATCTTTTATAATAAATTTTATGAAAATTCACTAAGGTTACAAAAATGCCATGTTGCTAGAAAAATTGATAACTTAAAAAAAGTTGTGTATGGAACCGACAACAAATGAAGGCAATCATATAACATTAATGCATTTGCTTACAACAAACTGCATACAAAGTTTGGTCCATCATGATTAATTCTATGGTTGGGAAATAAACCTTCTCTCTTTACCGTGAAACGGTGCGCCTGGCGACGGCCATCTTTAATTAACCACAAGCAATAATAGTAAGTATCCACAGGTATTTTTCTTCACATATTGTGTGCAGTCAATTCCATTTTACATGTTAGACAATTAAACAGCAGCTAAATGAGTCAACGAGTCACTGATAGCGTTTGCGCAAACCCTTTCTCTGGTCCCAAGACATATCGCGCAAAAACAGGGCACACGAATAATTTGGGTGAACCGCTACAATTAGCATTCACGCCATTGCCTGAGGAGGTTCTATTCATCCAGTATTCTATATAAAGCAAACTATTACAAAAGCTAGTGTATATTTCAGTAACTAGTACTGTGAATAAGTACTATTTAAAGCACAAGTAGGAGTGTTTTGTCACATATAAAACACGACGCGTATAGCAGTGTTTTATATGTGATAATAACACGACTACGAGTGCTTTAAATAGCTTAAAAAACGACCCATCTTCTGATGAGTACATTAGCGAAGTAATTTTTAAAATAAACTTTGTGTAAACCGAAAAAATCAAAGCTAAAGGTTATGTAAATTAACATGATTTTTTATCACATATAAAACCATGACACGCTTACGATTTTTCTTTGTGTTTTGCTCCTGAATTATTAATGAGTTTGTTAATAACTTATATAACATTTATCATCTTTGCGTTGACTGTATAGCATTGAAATTGGAACTGAAACAATTATTCGATGTACATAATATTTCTTTTTACACGTTTTATGTATTATATACTACTTTCAAATCAAGAACTTCATAGATTCAGCCAACTCCAATTCGGTACAATACATGTAGACCATACGTTACTGAAACATTGCAAAAATATGTATAATGAAGCGTTCAATGAAACGAAACAGCTGTCACACAGTATTACATGTAGCTACATGTTATGCAGAGACTGTTATACACAGTACTTTTCGTATACCCGCAGTTGTTATTAAGTGGGCAATGTGTAGGGCGTGCAGTATAGAAAGAATAAATAATGTATGCAATGGACTATGAATTATGGACCAAACCAATTTCTGAATTGGCACAGTTGGGCATGACGGAGTGCAATCCAACTTGTACGCGAATTTGATCTGAATCTGGTGTAGGTAGGTAGGTATATAGGTAGGTAGGTAAAATTGTAAAACTTTATTTAATTAAAAGATACACGTTGAGCCCGCCAACCATACCCTGATTTCCACGAGGGGCGTGTGGATTACATGATATTACATGACATTATGAGTATTACGTGTGTATATATATATATATATATATATATATATATATATATATATATATATATATATATATATATATATATATATATATATATATATATATATAATATATATAATATATATAATGCTTGTGCATGATGTTACTCAGAGAGTACATCCACACCAATGCAGGCGAGCTTGAAAAATATGCCTGGCGACGGTGGGAATCGAACCTACGACCTTTGGAATACAAGTCCAATGCTCTGCCAACTGAGTTATGCGGCCAGGACGGTTCGTGTAAGTGATATTTCGGAACAAAATCTAGTTCCTTCCATACCAATGTAATCTAGTAATATGATTTTTTCCTGTGTTGGTGTTGTGTACTCAGGTGAATATGATGCTTGTGATGTTACATGAATATGATGCTTGAGTGTACATCCACACCGGGAGAGCTTCGAAACTAAGAGTTAGCTAAGCTACGAATTGTAAAGAGTTAAATCGGTACTTATTTATTGCATAAATGATAGGACTCTAACTAAATCGTTTAGTTCTACACGCATAATTATAATATTCTAAGCCCTTTGTCCTCATTTCCTCTCTCTTAATTGAGAAACCTTTATTGGGAGAAGATGGTGAAGTTTATGGCCGGGGGTTGACATTTTCTTAATCATGTCAACATACATAACATCTCTTAATACGTTCCTTTAGGGTTTTCAAATTGGACTGGCGTAATGCATTATCGTAGCTCATACCAGGGAGGATTATTCTTAGCGCTCGCTTTTGTATTCTCTCAATGTCATTACTCTGTTCAGACTGCGATGGAACGAATTTAGCGCGAATTTCAATGGCAAAAGCATGGTTGACGCTACATATAAAACATAAAGGTGCACTGCAAAAAAACAAAATAAGTATTCCTTTATCTTGTATGTTTCTTGAGCAATACTATCTGAGCCAAATTTAAATCATTCATTTTATCCCAGTACGTTATAACAATATTTATTATTAGCATGACAAAGTTACTGGATGCTGATTGTTTGAGAGTGGTACAATTATTTCATTAATGATTTTCCCAAAACAAACAAAATGGCGGAAACCTATTTTAAACACAAGCGTAGATTGGAATTGCCGTAGAGGAACTAGATGAAAATACAAACAAAACCACCAAATTTGCTTTATCAAAAGAACTAAATGAAAATACGAACAAAAGCACCAAATTTTGGTTGAAAGTCTGGCAGGACTAGGCTTTGGCGAGAGAATATGATGTTGACATTGAGAAGTACATATCCAATTTTGTTATGCTAATAGGAATCAAGTAATCATGCGACGTTGCTCGTACAATTAGGGATTAATAGTACTCGTGATGTTTGGAAATTTGCCAAATTGGACTCGCCCCAGTTGCTCGTCCAATTTTGGCAAAATTTCCAAACATCACTCGTATGATTGATTGATTGATTGATTGATTGATACTTTATTATCTTTCTCCATAGAGGCTTTTCAAAGACAATTACCTAATTACATGCAGAATAACTAATTTATAATAACTATATAATATTAATAATACAATTACAAGCCTATGCTATATGCGTAAGAACCTAGTTGCTCAAAAACTCGTGCAATAACTTCGTCTTCAAACGACGTTTAAAAGAATCAACTGATTCACAAAGTTTTAAAGAAGAGTCTAAAGAATTCCATAGACTAACAATCTTGTAATAAAATGTCCGTTGACCTGTTGCCGTTTTAAATAACGGAATATTAAGTTGTTGTGAATTCCTAGTATGATGGTTAGATACTTCCTGACGCTTTATAAATTGGGATGAAATATAAGCTGGGACACAGCCCGTCATGCACTTAAAAGCCATAGTGGCGCTACGATAGTACAACTGAGTTGCCACAGGAAGCCATCTTAATTCTTTTAAAAGTGGTGTAACATGATCATACTTTCGTGCTCCGCTAACGATACGACAGGCAAAGTTCTGTACAGATTGTAATTTGTTTATGTTTTTGCCAGTTGTATTGGCCCAAACATTCGAACAGTAAAATAACTTGCTGAAGACAAGAGCGTTTATTACAGTGATAAGTGTTTGCCTGTCCAGTACATGCTTAACACGATTTATCTGACCGAGGCGGGACATACACGAAGAGATCGTCTTAGTTATGTGTTCGTCATAAGAAAGGAGAGGGTCAAGAGTAACTCCTAGATCTTTCACTGTTTCGGAAGGGAATATATTTTTCCCAAGTAGGGATAGGCTAAACTCATTTAGGTCCGCTAATTTGTGTCTACTTCCGAAAACCATGAGCTTTGTCTTTTTT
>CACRXK020015717.1:0-11972 GCA_902702795.2 Paramuricea clavata
CGAAAAATTGTGTATTTTAGATTCAATACTATTATAGCTTAACTATCGAAAAATACTATAAAATTTGATATAGACAAGGGATAACCAGTTTGATTTGCCATTCACAAAATATGCAGGAATTGATTCTGTTTGCCTCAATTGCTTTTGATCTGATCATTTGAAAAGCTTTATTGTACAAACATGTGGTATAAGCTGATTCAAAGGAGAAGTAATTTTTGAGGTCTTAACTTGATATATTTATAAACTTTGGACATATTCAGTTTAATATCTTAACTTGATATATTTATAAACTTTGGACATATTCAGTTTAATAGGACCATGCAAAGTTTCTGTTTATTATAGGAATAGGTTAATGCACCTTGCTAACGTCAAGGCAAAGCTCTGCTTGAGCTGCACAGATTACTGTGTCTTGACTCTTGAGTAAGCTGTATAACAGATCACTGGTTTGCCTCATCTTCACTTGATTAAAGATTAAAGAATATATTATTAAAGTATAAGGTATAATTATATCTCTACTTTTAGGTCTTTATATCAGTGGCATGCATGTCATTCACCAGATTAGCTCATGGTTGTAAAAAAGATGAAATAATACCATTGTGTTCTGTTTATCAAACTATCTGCAGTTTTTAATGGGGAAAGATGATGACTTCAAAGGATATGAATATTTGGAAAATGAGAAATATAATTTTAAAGTCTGACTAACCACAAATATGATTTTTGGTACTGTATGTGCAATATATGTGTCGTTCGTTCGAAGAAATGTTATCTCTATAATAAAAAATCCCTTCTTCGTCGACCTTTTCACTGTCAAAGTTTCCAGATATGATGTCATTAGGTGAATTTTTACTATAAAGATACATTACATTTCTTATTAGAATTTTGACCCAAATATCACACAAACCAAAAATTCTATTTGGGGTTAATAGTCCAACTTTAATTAATGCATGCTTGATTTTTTTGTCATTAACTTGCATTTAATAAAGTTACGTACAGCACACATAGTGCACAAATAATATCTTAGTTTATTTTTAAAAAAAAATCAACAGACAAAGGAGTCAAAGTCATGAAAAAAAGACCTGAATTCATGCTACTGTGTACAGGAAAATGTTTATTTAAAAACTTGATCAACAAGAACAGCTTAGGAAGACAGGTTATACAGAATTGAATAATAGTTGAAGGGTCTTGTATAGATGGAAATTATCAAGTAGAAGTTTATATGCATTTATTATACCTAACCGGGAAAAGTCGTGAAAAATCAAAATGCAACTGCTGATTGCTGGCAGAAATCCAACCTGCCCTGCAATTCCGGTGCAGCGCTTGCTGTAACCAATATATACAGGGGTGGAAAAAATAGGCGAGCACTGCTTGTGCGCAGTAAATGTTAAACAGCTGCAGGAAATTTGTTTGAATGAAGATTTGCTATTGATTAACATTTGAAGGAAACCTTAACACCCATGTCCCACTATGGGTGCAACAACATATGGTTGACAGACATTATTCCTTGAATTTAAAACCATGGTCAGCTAGAACACTATATGTTTATGCACATGCAGATTTAGCACAAAAATACTCCAATACTAATAAAGGAAATTTTTGTCTCCAGGTTGTGCTCCCGGGAACCTGGCTTCCCACTCAATTCAAAAATAGTTGAAGGGTCTTGTATAGAAGGATATTTAATAAATGTATATAAATTTCTACTCAATAATTTTCATCTGTACAAGACCTTTCAAACAGGGTCAGCCCTGCAAACCAGGCACACATAAACTGGCCTGGATCATTCCAGATGTCATCATAGCTCCAACCCTCACAAGTTCAGGTTGTTTGGCAAGGGTTGGAATGTTGGGAGCTTTACCATTTAATAACAGCAAAGCCATAATAAATTCAAGCCAAGTATTTATATATTGGTCTATTGCAGCAATAAAGCTAATACAATCATTGAATCATGAAATGTATTGTGATTTTCAACAGTACAAAATAGAATCGAAAAAGCTCCTCCTTTAATTTTTATATCAATAATTCCCCTTACAAAAATAAACTATAATTTTTCACCAAAAACTATTGTTTTTTGGAGAAAAACTATAGTTTTTGGTGAAAAACTATAGTTTTTGGTGGAATACTATAGTTTCCAAAAAAAAACTATAGTTAACTTCAAAATAACTGTAGTTTTTTTCCAATAAACTATAGTTTTATAACCCAATGGAACTATAGTTTTTTGAAAACTATAGTTGAGTTTAGACAACTATAGTTTTACCACTAGCATATATTTTAGTTTCATAACTAAAGGACTATAGTTTTATGAAAACTATAGTTCTTTACCAATACACTATAATTTTATGAAAACTATAGTTCTTTACCAACATACTGATAGTTTAATGAAAACTATTGTTCTTTACGAATACACTATAGTTTTATGAAAACTATAGTCGGTCTTTACCAATACACTATAGTTTTATGAAAACTATAGTTCTTTACCAATACACTATGTCTATAGTTTTATGAAAACTATAGTTCTTTTAAAGAACTATAGTTTTCATAAAACTATAGTGTATTGAAGAACTATAGTTTAATGAAAACTATAGTTCTTTAATTACGAATACACTACAGTTTTATGAAAGCTATAGTCCTTTACCAATACACTATACTGTCTATAGTTTTATGAAAACTATAGTATAGTTCTTTGCCAATACGCTATTAATAGTTTTATGACATGCAAACTACGGTTTTTACCAATACAATATAGTTCTAGCTAGCTATGAAAACTATAGTTCTTTACCAATACACTATATTTTTATGAAAACTATAGTTCTTTACTAATACACTATAGTTTTATGAAAACTATAGTTCTTTTCCAATACACTATAATTTTATGAAAACTATGGTTTTACCAATATACAATATATTTCTATGAGAACTATAGTTCTGTACCAGTAAACTATTATAGTTTTCATAGCTAAAGGACTATATATAATATAGTTTTATGAAAACTATAGTTTTTACCAATACACCATAGTTCTATGAAAACTATAGTTTTGTTATAGTTTTTTAAAATACACTTTAGTTTCCATAATTACAAAGTATATGTGGCACTGTGGATAAGCCAGCCCGACAATTTGGTCATGCCATGCAAATTTCAAATAAATATCATATATTCTTTCTTTTGAAATTTATTGTTTTTACAGAAATATTTATGTTCGACGAAAAAACATTTCCTATTATGTTAAAATTCCTCATTACTTTTACATAATTATTTTATTTTCAACTAAAATATTGCATATGCCTTCTTTTTAAAGTTATTCCCCCCAATTTTAACCTACTTACGTTTATAATTTGGCACAAATGAATTAAATTCCCACGATGAGCGCGGTTTGACAGCCTGGTGCCTAATTTTCCTACAACATGCGCAAAGCTTCCTGGGATAGCGTCATTCAATCAGACCGCCATATTTTTGAAATTTTCATTCGAGTTAATTTATCAGCGTGAAAGATGAATATTTTAAATGAAAATAACGTATTTTAACGAAGATGGAATACCAGGAATGACTGAGTAACATACAGGTAAGAATATTGTTATGTTTTCTATATAATAGAGCAATTTTGAAACGAAATATTTACCATCATCATTCCTGAATTTTGAGCATGTGACCTGGCTTAAACATATTTGAATTTGCCGCGACAATATTTGCATTATTACGATAACATTTGACACAGTTGTAATGCCAAATAGTATAGCTGTGTATATGACAGATTGTATTAATTTAAACAGTGATCCTTGTATAGAATAATGTAGCTTAATTGGCATCTACTCGATCCTCATCATATGCCTACATAGGCATGCCTCAGCTAAACATGGTTTGAGAGAATTTATTGACATATATCAACTGCTATTTTCATACGTTTCTAATATTTATTCATATATATAACAGTGGTGTAACTTGACTATTTTTACCACTTGCCAGCTCTCACTCTCGGGGCAAGTAGGACAGGAAAATTAGTTGCCTTGAATATAAAAATTCACTTGCCATTGGACAATGGCCACTGGGATACCCAGGTGGAGGATATAAATTAAGGGGACAACATGTTGATTCGTCAATATGGCTATATGTTACACTGCCTCGATCAGATCCTAGCTTTGGCCCACAAAAAAATTGAATCAAGTACATGCACTATAAAAAATGTATCTGACAAATTATGAAAACATGCCTGGCAGCTTTTTGTGACATGGCAACTAGCTCAATCGGACAAGCAAGATAAAACGTTTACTTGCCCGTCATGATATTTATTTGCCTTGGGGAAGCCGAAGTGTTAAGTGAAACCTCTGTATAAGTGGGTCCGCTTAGATTAAAACGTCAAGATGATGTGTTGTGTGGCAACTTGATTCATGGATGTGTACTGAAGACAGTTAAAGTCCTTAGTTTGCTTGTTCAAACTTATGAGTATATTTATATAGTTACACCACCTGCATGATCTGCTTAATAATATATGTAACAACTTTGGGCTACATTTTATATATTTTACAGACGCCTCAGCAAGGGTATTGAGGATGTTTTTTTAATTATACCCATGAGCCCACAAAAAAACAAAATTTGAATCAAGTACATGCACTATAAAAAATGTATCTGACAATGAAAACATGCCTGGCAGCTTTTTGTGGCATGGCAACTAGCTCAATCGGACAAGCAAGATAAAACGTTTACTTGCCCGTCATGATATTTATTTGCCTTGGGGAAGTGTTAAGTGAAACCTCTACAGGTATAAGTGGGTCCGCTTAGATTAAAACATCAATATGATGTGTTGTGTGGCAACTTGATTCATGGATGTGTACTGAAGACAGTTAAAGTCCTTAGTTTGCTTGTTCAAACTTATGAGTATATTTATATAGTTACACCACCTGCATGATCTGCTTAATAATATATGTAACAACTTTGGGCTACATTTTATATATTTTACAGACACCTCGGCAAGGGTGTTGAGCATGTTTTTTTTTAATTATACCCATGAGCCAATTTTCAGCAGTTTGTTAAATGTTATCTTCTCTAATGCCGGACAATTTTATTTGTCAAGGGAAGTGTCTAGCTAGACTGCCCATGTTTCATGTTGACATATTTAGATGCAATTTTCCCTAACACTACCTACTTAACTATTTTGATATTTAATTTAACTTTGATGTATGTCTCGCACAAGACAATTTTACTGATCGACTGTGGACGGCTTGCCCAAGTATCACCTATTTGTACCTAAAGAGTAATTATACAAGATATGTCAAACTGGATAGTTATATCCATAGGGGTTATAAAAGTCAAGTCAAATAATATTCTCTTGCCTTTTATTGATATACAATATATTTTCCCACAACACAGCACTATATGTGCATCAATGTAGGATTTACAATTTTACATCAATGTTGGAATTGATTATATTATATTAGCCAAGTGAACATTATTTTGCGTGACCCCTGTTTGATTTTAAAATAGGTTTAACTCTTCCGGGTTAAATTCAACAAGTGTTCTAGTACTGTTGGCTTAATCTTATTCCAGCATTGATTAATAAAGACATCCCACAGGTTGTCTTCACTGTGGAGATCATGTTTCTGTTTCTCTCATTGCAAATGATCCCATAAATTCTCAATAGGATTTAGGTCCTGAGATTAGGGGTGCACCAGAACCAATTTCTTAAATTCTTGCCGGAACTGGAAAAAAGTTCTGGCTGGAACCAGAACTGATTTATTAAGCCAAAAATAGTCATACGTTACTTTGTCTGCTGCCAGACAGTCAGATACATACTTCAAGTCATCAAGGAGAGAGTGTGTGCAAAGGGAATAAAAAGATTGAAAAATGTTCCTTGTGTAGTCCAAATTTCGTCCTACTGTGAACTTTTGTTAGACACAAAAACGTTTGATATTCTATCTCTCTGAAAAAAACAGAGTTCCGGTGCAGGTTCCGGCCGGAACAGGAACTTTGAAAAATCGGGGTTCTGGCCGGAACCGAGTTCTGGTGGACCCCAACCTGAGATTGAGGAGGAAAATCCATAACAAACACATCACCCTTCTCTAGCTTCCTTCTTATTCAAGTTTTACACATGTGAAAATCTCCTCCCACTCAACCTAAAACCTTAATATGGTATGGTTTGGTTTGGTTTGCCTTTAAAGGATGGAGTGACATTTTTGTTTCGTAAAAATTATTTAATAATTAGGAAGCAAAAGGAAAGCAATTTTCCCTAACACTCTCTACCTTAAGTACTCTGATATTTAACTCTGATGTATATATGTTTCCCGAGAGACATTTTTACTTATCGACTGTGGACTGTTTGCCCAAGTATCACCTATTAATACTCAAGGAGTAATTGCACAAGATATGTTGGGTAGTTATATCCTATACCAGTCACGTTTTAGGAAGAATTACTATTTTTAGAATTTGTAATTTTGTATTTTAAACTTAACCCCAATCCTAAACCTAACCCTTACTCCAAGCCAAACCCTAATCTTAATCATAACCCTAATCCTAAGCCTTTCCCTAATCCAAACCCTAATCCTAAAAGTCTAAAAATAGTAACTGTTACTAAATCATGACTCACATAATTCACACAACGACAACAACAATCTAATCATACTTGTGATCACTATAACATCTCTTGACAACAATAGTATAATATAATTAGCACCAACCAAGCAAATGACAGATTAAAAAATCTGTTGTCGCATAGACCAATCAGATTTCCAACCGAAATAGGTTGTACGGCATGGACTTTTGTTAATTAAGGTTTGTATCAAGCATATTTATTTATTTATAGGTCTGATCGCTGGTTAGACCTCTTAGTTACCCCACCTACTGTAGATGCACTGTAATGTGAAACTGTGTTAACTTACATGAAAATTTGTCAATTGTTTTCCAGAACGTGTAATGGGTGTTAACAATACAACAATATGAGCTGTCCTGTTTACAAAGAAGACATTATAAAAGCAATAAACTTCAAGCTGGACAACAAAGTCAAAGAGTAGGGAAGGAAGAGCAATAAATTGAACAAGAAACTGAGATTAGTTGACATACATTGTTTTTATATGGTTACTAATCAAAAAAACTGATTATATTTAGTATTATTTATTTATTAGTAATATATATTTATTAAGTTCTTTGTATGATTGCATGGCAATAAAATATATAACACTTTTTGTTTGTGGAAACACCACGTAAATTTATTACTGCAATAGGCCGTAGGATGAGCATCCAAAAGATGCTTAGAAAACGGATTCCGTTGCACCCTCGTGTAACTACGTAATTTTCACATGAATAAATAGATAAAAACTTACTTTATCAGAATCCGTTGCTCCCCAAGCGAAACAGGTGCACATTTGGGAGAAAAAACCCTTCAAAGTTTGATATTTTCGCGCTTCGAAATATTCGAACCGCCATTGTTTTGATAGCAAATACGCATGCGCAACTCACCCAAACTCGCACTGCGCACGCGCTTAACCAACGCACATGCTTCGAAGTGGAAACACGCTCAGTTATGCAAATAAACATGGCTGAAGATATTTATAAAAGTCGAATATCCTCATGTTTTATGCATTTTGATGGCGTTACAGAGCAACTTTGCAAAGTTACACGCCAAAGGCTTAAGAAATTTCTTGAGTGTAGGTCAAAATGGGCCAAACTTAAATGTCAACAAGCTGATATAGCTAAGAAATCGGTACGAGAACATCGATGACGGATCTGTCAATTCATACATGGAGAAGAACCCTGTCACACCATTAACTTTAATAGAATGGAACCATCATATGAAATGCTGGAAGAGATTTTGTGATGAAGAGAAGATCTGTAGATAACAGAGAAAAGAAGAAAAAGGAGAAGGAACTAGCTGTAAAACTGTAACTTCTACCGAAGAATCACACGTGGAAGTGGAGGCAATAGAACCAAGGCGAAAAATTACACGTCAATTAGTCGCAGAAGCTATAAATATAAAGGCCCTGCCTAAAAGAAACGCGCATGTACTCCCAGAGATATGTATTATTTGTGGAAGAGACGCCTCGTGGTTCTCACTAGACAAGGTATGGTCATTTGGATAGGTATAATACTAGCGCAATGTGCACAACATTCTCAGGTTTGGTTTTAAAATATATTGAATTGTGATCAATTAAGTTTACTTAGGGTAAAGTAGTTTCTATGCTACAAACATCCAACCTTGTTATTAGTAGATATTTAGTTTAATAATTTATTTTGTTTCACACCAGGCAACTAAGAAGAGAAGAAGAACCCCACTCATGTTGGCAGAAACAATTGATGCTGGTCTTCTACGTACAGCTGCCGACAGAAAGAATGATCAACAGATACTCGTATAAATCCAGGGGAAAGACTGTGTAGCTCTGGAAATCCGCTATCACAAAGTTTGCTACTGCAATTATACAATATTTCTCACCAGAGAGACGAAGAAGCAACAAGAGCATCAGTGTACGAGAAGTCTTATGATGTATTCTGTAAAAAAGTAATTGAGATGGAGGTCATCGGAAATAAGCAAATAAAGTATATGAAAGAATCAAGATTTGCTGGAGAAATTTGTTATCATTCCTAAGGACACTGAGAATGCGGATGCATCTAAATATAGAGCTTTTAAACTCAAGCAATGACTGATGAAAAGTTATCCCCAACGTGTGTTCTGTGTACCGAAAATGAGAAATGTTAGTGAGATTGTATTTGTGGAAAATTTGGATTCTTCTGAATTGGTTGAGGAACATATGTCAATTAAGGGCCTGTTTATATGGAAGTTGGGCTGACCAGCTTAGCGAGACAGCCCGGTAAGCGGGATGAATTTCTCTTGTGTTTATATGAGATACTTTCATCCCGCTTGCCGGAACGATTTTGTTACATTGTATTGTTTTGACAGTTGTTAAAAATAGATTGCGGCGGTATCTTTGGACTTTCATCCCGGCAACCGGAATAGCCCTCTTGTAAATGTTTATATGGAGAAATTTCCATCCCGGTAAGCGAGATCTAGCCTCTTTCAAACAAGATCAGCCCGCTTGTCCATATAAACGCACAATAACTTTTACTATAAAAATAACTACACAGCGAGATCTCGCTTACTAGGCTGTCTCGCTTATCAGGCCGGCTTCCATATAAACAGGCCCTAAGTCTGAAAACAATGATGAGGACTTTGATGAAGAGAGCTGTACCATTGATTATGAAGATGTGAATTCCAACACAAAAACTGAGGGAAATTCTGAAGTCAATGAGTTACAAATTCTATACAATGCTGCATTGATTCTTCACCAAAAGGTGCAAGAAATACCAAAACTGAATCTTCCTTAGCCACCATTGGCATCTGATTTTACAAGGGATAATATTTCAAATGAGGTCAGGACTAGACTAGATTTCAAGTCCACACAATTTGATTATGTCCGAGGCGAAGCAGAGGACTGGATCAAAATGTGAGGTCTTGAAATCTAGTCCAGTCCGAATTGGAGGATTTGAAATGACATCCATATGAATAAATCACTACTTAGTTAATTTTGATCCAGTTCAAGGACTGAATTAATTTTAATCCAGTCCTAGGACACTACAGGATCAATATACTTCATAAGGGATCTAGTATTATCATGTGAGCAAAATAAAGCAATATGGTTGGCTAATTTGCTCATGAATTATTAATGATTTGAGGTGAACAATGGTGGTAATGCACATAGATATTATCAGTGGAGTAGATCAGTATTATTCACTTATTCGACATTCTCAATCGAATCCACAGTATTTATATTATCAACACATATATCCCTCTCATGGACAGGGTAACAGTATGGTCATGTCTGGGAAGCTAAAACGCACCCTGGTGGAGGAGCTAAAATGCACAGCAGCAAATCTATAAGAAAAAGTCAACTAGTGTGGACAAGAAAAACCATAATGAATCGTTCGTTGTTATTCTAGATAGTGGCTAAATACCAACTTATGTCACAATATAAATATAATATATGTAATAGTTCAAATACGAGAAGTAGAACTTTACCAGACAAAAGCCAGGACAGCTTATTGCAGAATACATGCAATCTCGTTTTGAGCGTGCAAGCCCTTAGCCTGCGGTGCAGACGCAATTTCCTGCAACTAGCAAGCCCTTGGCCAGGATCCAATAAGTGGGATTTTATTGCTCTGATGAAAATCTGGGTTCAAAGATGAAAACATTTCTTTCAATTATAGATAGCTACAATGAAATTATGGATTTTATATTTGCTCCCAATTTATCTTTTTTATGATGAATTTCGAGTTTATATAAATATCCCTTAAAGCCTGGTATGAACTGGGAAACACTGTTTGTCATATTATTTGTCTTTCCAATCTTTCGGTATGTGATATTGTCTTATCAGCGTCGGCAAACGGATAAAGAGTGTTTCATAAAATGCAATAAAAGCCAATTAAAAATCACGAATATTTCCGCAACATTGTTTCTTACGTTTGGCCAAGGCTTTAAGTTTAGCGAAATATTTCATTTGTTCCTTGATCGTGTGAATTGTATGTATATATATTTTTTATTTCTTCGTCCTAGCTGTTTTATACAGGTGGGTTTTTTACCTCACACAAATTTGTATTGAATTGGGATGTTAATACAAAGTAGAATTAAACGAACGTTAAAACAGTATTTTGAACAATAACCAATGAATTCAAGTGATTTAGCATAAGAGCAAGCAAAATATACAATGTGTTTTTAACAATATTTAATGTGGGTGTATTTATATACAAGGTTTATCAGTGTTCCGTGATTTTATTTTGTTGTTTTGGCGGAGGAAATCGGGGAAACCCCCCAGTGAGAATCTATTTTTATAGTCTGCGCGTGCGCAGTGCGAGTTTGGCTGAGTTGCGCATGCGTATTTGCTACCAAAATAATGGCGGTTCGAGTATTTCGAAGCGCGAAAATATCAAACCTTGGAGGGATTTTTCTCCCAATTGTGCACCTGTTTCGCTTGGGGAGCAACGGATTCTGATAAAGTAAGTTTTTATCTATTTATTCATGTGAAAATTACGTAGTTACACGAGGGGTGCAACGGAATTGCATCTTTTGGATGCTCATCCTACGGCCTAGTGGCTGCAAACTCTTCAATAGTTTTACAAACTATTTACATTGTACCATAGTATGTAAATATTTACATAGTATGTCAATAGATTGTAACATCACTTTACATAGTATGTCAATTAAATCTTACACACTATTTACATAGTATGTATAGTGACCAAATTTTCATTTCTGTTTTTCCCATGATTGTTAAGAGCGCGTATAAAGTTATACGATGATGAAGTTCGAATTTTGGGGCCGCTATTAAAATCCGCCATATTGGAAAGTTCAAGTGTTCGGGAGTCTGTGACGTCATAGTCTGAACACATGCTGGGCGTGCAACATAAAAATATATACACGACTATGCACAGCTATAGTTAAAAGTTCGTAAAACTCGATCATGACTTCATCGCGTTGTGTTGTACAAGATTGCAGCAATACTTCTGACAAAAACGCGGGCATATCATTGCATAAGAGCCCAAATGACGAATCTTAGAGAAGAATATCGATTAGATTTGTGCAAATTAAGCACGCTAATTTTTATCCAAGCTCGCGGGAAATCCAATTCATGATTTGTTCGGACCATTTTTCAACGGATTGTTTTGAGCGTTTATTTAATTTGGATGGTTTGCAACGACGACTGAAACCAGGTTCTGTGCTTACTATGTAAGAAAGGACTCACTGCGCAGCTAACAACAAGAGACCGGCGTAAGGTTTAGTCAAATACGAATATATTCTAGCTACATATTTACATATATATCTGATAAGACCAGATCCAAATAATATATAAACTCTAGCCTGCGTACAGGCTGTCTGAGGGTGAGGGACAGCCTGCAACCATCACCCCATGTTTTCGATTTTCGCCGGCCGAACCGCCGGCTAAATTCCCATTGGCTAGCTGAGGCGATCGGTAATTAATTAACCTAGCCCGCGTGCAGGGAACAG
>CACRXK020015718.1:0-11970 GCA_902702795.2 Paramuricea clavata
GCTAAGTTGGGAACCATAGTTAATAATGCAAACATGGCACGCAAAACATGATTTAACTGTAACAGAGTACCATAATAGGAGCGGGGGAAAATGGGGGGGGGGGGACCAGGCATGCTACCTCGGGAATGCCATTTTCGGCACTAAGTTGAAGAATTTGGATGAAAAAATGCTCCTGTCTTCACCAGATATCTCTGCTTTGTGGATTATACAACTCTCGTAGCAGAAATCTGGACCGACATTTGATAGAGTCTCAAATGCCAAAACTGGGACCGACTTTTTGTGATTTTCGAGTGCTGGGGTGGGGGATTATCCAATCCAGACCAAAATTTATCTTGACACTTAACAAACAACTAAAACTTGACTTTACATGCATCAAGTACCCCACTCTCTCTCGTCAATGTTGTATCATATCCGCATTATTTACACTTATTATTTAACGTAAATTTAATTGAACATTGACTTGAAGAAGCGGCGGGCATATTAATTTCGGGAAACGCAATTCAAGGCCGATGTCTGTCGGTTGTCCACAACGTTTTGGCCAGGATTGTAGTTATATCTAAGCTTTCGTCGTCTAGCATACCACCAGAGACAGTGTTATGTAGTTTATATATAATTTTTTTAACTATATTAAAGTATAAATTTCTTAAACTTTTAACTGAGAATATAATTTACACAGTCGCTTTTGGCTCCATTCCAACAAAACCAATGTACAAAACAATGCTTTATACGTTGTCACAAACATAACCAACATGGGCACTATATATAGCCTGGATTTATGCCCCAAGCATTGAACTGCCTTGTCTGGCAAAGATCGACCTTAAGTCCCTGTTTATGCCATTTCCCTTGAGCAATAGCTTGACATATTTTACACTACCAATGATGGAATTTATTATCCCAATATTTTCCAATAATTGTTTGACTTATATCAACCAGACCTTTTCGCTTCCATTCTAAATGCTTATTATATTCCGTTTTGTTATTCATCAAAAACTTTAAACGCTCGGCTAGTTCTCGGGGATTTTTGAAATCCCTTACGTTAATGATAGCGTTTTTAAGATTTCCTGGTAAAAACTCATAATTCTTGTCTGTGCTCATGACGATTGGCACAGAGCCAGCGTACAGCGCATGTAGAATTTGATCATCGACAAAGTAGTCGCAGTCTTGGTTGAAAAATGTTATAGCAAATTTGTATGTCTTTTGTAACTTCGATTTCATATTTTTAAAATTGGATTCATAACTTTGGATGAGTCCTGCCTTATTGTGCAAGAATCTACCGTAAGAATCTACCGGGATATATCTCATTAATTGTCTGAGGTACTCGGTCCTCACCGGTTCGTCGTTAATAAATGCGGCCATAATCGTACCGGTTTTGTCTTTAAATGGTACAGGAGGATCTAAATTTGGTTTCTTGAACAGAGGAGTAGGGAAGTCGGAATCTAATCTGTAACTTCGTAGTAAATGAAATTGCGACATATACTCCGGTCTTTTTAAAAGAGGAGTATAAACTGGATTCTCTAAAGTGGTTAAAAGCCAAGGGATATCTTTGTTTGGTGGTAAAGGATACGGATCCCGAGCGTGGACGATAAACGCGTGAGCTTGTTTGATTCGATCACGATTAGATGTTACCTCGCACGCAACTGGACACTGATCTTTGCCAATGCCTTTTTCAAGAAATCCTTCGCTCTTTTTCGCCGGGAAACCCCATAACTTGGACCAGAATAGGAGAAGGATTTTTTCATCTGCCGCGTACGGTACACGGGTTAGTTTTAATGAGGTGTCGGAGAAGAAAAGGGTGAGAAGCAGCAGTGTAATGCCGATGATGGTTGAAAAAGCGACGAACAAGAAAATTGGTAGCGATGGTTTTTTTGCGTGTTGTTTCACCAGCATTTTGTTGTAATGGACCATATGCATTGGATGTTGTACTTGAAGCTGGGTGAATACGATCTGTCAATTGTCAGCAAAGAAAATCAAGCATACACTGATATGAACACAATGTAACTTAGTGGCTGTTTATAATATGATCCCACTTTGCCAGGACGAGATGTGAGGCGGGACGATTTCGATATATTGAAATAAGTCATGGTACACAATTCAGCAAAAAACTTCATTATTTTCTAGAGATAGATTATAGTTAACTGTAAACGAAAGGTTGTTCAAGCAGCAATAATAATCTTCTTGAACTACAAGATCTTCTCTACAACATTTGAGTTCTGTTAACCAGCATTTAAACTTTTGTTTAACCTAGTGACTTATTTCAATACATCCGGCAAACTCATCCCACCTTGCATCATGTAAACAGCGGTTAACACTTCAAGTGCATGGGCAATGCGTCCTGCTTTATTATTTTACTCTGTCTAACGCCTGACGATTTTTTCTTTAAGGTAAGAGTGCTTCCATTCAATGATGGGTTAAGACGGAAGTCATGCCGAACCTTTGATATCAATGCCAATGGTCAGATCTGACAGGGCTATTTTCTTCCCGCGAAAGCCCGTTCGATAATAGAAACAAAAAATGGCAATACATTATAGCCACCGAATTTATATTATTTAAACGCAGGCAGCCCGGGCAAATATAATAAGTTTTTAAAATATTTCGATAGTTTTAAAGTAAAGCTAACTTTCGGAATATTTAATTTAGGCACGCCTATAGCTATGTTGTGCGCGCTGCCTATATGATTTGTACGATATAATTATTCATTTTATTTGTAAATGTCTAATCTTGTTTCATGCATGAACTATGAGTTGATGTTTTGGAATTGTTCTGCAACAGCAAACAGGTCACTAACATAACTGGCTCACTGAGCTGTTTTTTCTGTTTGTGTTTTCCCATATATTAATAGCGTTCCTTATAAATAAAAAAAAGTTAAATTGACTTTACCTTTAAATACGTTTCTCACTTTTTCGTTGTGTTCTTCATAATGTTTTTCAGATAGCCAAATTGGCAATTCAAAGTTCAATTAAAACAAAGAAATAAACAGGTGCATGTTTCACAAGTCAGAAATGAAAGAGACAATTTTGGTGGTCATAAACAAAATTAACAAACGGCACAATTAGACTTTCCCAAAGTCCAGTCACTTTTTCTCGCGGTTCGTCCTTGTGGGCAAGTCTACGTCACAATAAGTCAATAGATAATTCGAATTATACTATAATTTATAGACTAATTTTAAAATTAGGCAAGGAGATGCAAATAAATAACCACAGCCAGAACGAGCATACTAAAATTAGTAAAATTACAAAGCTTGGTTTCGAAATGTTTGTTACGAAAGTATATCTAAGCAGTATAAAAATAGTTCAATTTGCACCCCAGGTAAATATAGATACTAGTTACGTCAAATGGAGAGATAATGAGCATTTTTGCTGTAAAACGCAGATAAGGTATATATCTCATTTCGGACTTGTGTAAAGTGTCAATTATCTGTCCATTAGGCAAGATAAATAATTTGTCAAAGGTGGACGATAGCCTTGCATGGTGGGCTGTTGTGTTTGCATAATTCAAAGTCCAAGGCTGGTTCTTCTTTGACATGGAAAATGTGCATGCTTAGGGCCTTTCTGTCAATCATTCTTCGGTATATTTCGCGCGGTTGAGTAATAATAACATTACGTCATCAAAATCTTGGTTCAATAAAATTGTAAGTAAATTTAGTTTAGTAGGTAAAGTAAGATTCACATAGGTATAGGTTGAAGTTTTTACTACGATATTTTGATAAGTATTTTAAGTTGTGAACATATTTTAATATTGATCGATTGAACAGCGAACCAACTCGACAAGTGCGACAACGCCTTAAATAAACAGAATTTGAGAGCTGGAACGAGCTAGTAACGCCAACCCACACTTTTAAACCTCAACGTTGATTGGCTGGATACAAATCACACCACTTGCTACATCACGTGTGCAAAGATCCCCTCAACTGTTAGTATAAAAGGGTGTGCACAACCCAAATTCGTCAGTGGATGATTCCTCAGTGGATTCTCAGTGGACTCTCCAGTGGACTAACAAGAAGAGACTTTGAAGCAGAACTATTAACATTAGTAACAATAATTACAAAAGTTGTATAACGATTCACTGCCTATATAAAGCCTCGTAACATGTTGTAAAATGCGGAAAAATATAGGCTTGCAAAGTTCGCAAATTTTGCAATTGTGTACTTTTGTATTGCGTGCAATACAAATTTTGCGGAAATTGATGATTCCCCTTATTACGTTTTCGTAGGGCTTTGCATTGCGGTTATAGTGGTATCACTGATAAAGAGAGTGGCCTCGAATGAAAATATCGAATGTTTTCGCGAATATTTTGCTGTTGGCTATCGCGCACCTGACCCTAGCTGTTTTAAATGTTCCTGCACGGGTCAGGACAAAAAATAAGCCATCTTGAATATCAGTGATACCACTATAACCACAATGCAAAGCGCTATGAAAACGTAACAAGGGGAATCTTGTATTGCTATCACATTTGGGCCAAAAATGGTGGCAATTTCCGCATGCAATAAAAAAGAATACAAAATTTGCATGCCAGCTTTTCAGTGGACAAGTATAATTTGTTCGTTTGTACGTTTGCAAAAGAAAACTTGCATAGAAAAATACTTCTATGGTTTTGGCGGTAAACAAAAGGCGACATTGACGCGAGATAAATGTTCAATTAACAACAATCCGCGCACAACAAATACTTATAAAATGACGGTCCCAAGATAAAGTACTGAGAACTCAGGATTAGCAAACCGCTAGCCTAAGGCGGATTTTCCGCCCGAGTACTTTTGAAATTTTATAAAAAGTCAAAATACAGCGCACGTGTCCTTTCGCTGTTGCAATTTTTACAAATATTCGATGAAAAATTAACCGAAATACAAGACTACGAGAAATGTTTGTGTTTTGTCAACGTTTACGGGACACTGTAGTTGCTGGTTGTAACTGATTTGGCAGATATCGTTGGGTTTTTCGCCTTGTGGCCCTTGGTCCCTTGTCAAATGTTGATGTATTTCAGCAATCAGCACTGGATCGTTTGAAATAGGTAGGTGTTTCCGTTTATATTCCATATTTTTAATGTTTTACTATAAAGTATCGCTTTCTAAATATTCAATTCACTGTCAAACTGAACAAGGAGGGTGGGAAAGGGTATTTTCGTGCGCGGTGAATGGTCAATATTTGTTCGCGTGAAATGCTTGATTTTAGTGTCGTGAAATGTGATTTGTTCTACAGACGTGAGGCGTGATTATTGATAAAAATGCTCCATGAAATGAGAATTAAGGATGTCAGTTTCGTGAACTGTGCTTTGTTTATTTCGACCTATTTTATAATATTTATAATAAACATGATACGCGATAATCAAATTTATATGATCTCACCCGATTGCACACGAGTAAAAACTTCGGGAGACCTTTCGCCGAGGACGCGTTCCTGACGCTGAGGACAAGGTTCCTGACGCTGAGAACAAGGTTTCTGACGCTGAAGACAAGGTTCCTGACGCTGAGGACAAGGTTCCTGACGCTGAGGACAAGGTTCCTGACGCTGAGGACAAGGTTCCTAACGCTGAGGACAAGGTTCCAGACGCTGAGGAGAAGGTTCCTAACGCTGAGGACAAGGTTCCTGACGCTAAGGCCCAGGTTCCTAACGCTGAGGACAAGGCAACCTCGTACCCAGGCTCTTACCTTCGCACGCCCCAAGCTGCGGAAAGACCCTGGTGCCGGCTGGTCACGTGGCTCCCAGATTTTGGGTGCTAAAATAAATTGCTATTCAGGGAGGGGTGGTAGAAATGATTTGTACGTATTGAAATTGTTTCTGAATTTGTAAAATAGTAAAATTCTAACTGTACGAGACAATAATAAAAGATTTTTTCTTGACGAAATGTTAAAACAACAGATTAATCATGTGTTGCAGCCGAAAGAGTATCATATTACTCTCAAGGATTACAAATATCTCATATTTCACTGTCACTATATCGGCTTAGCAAAAGCACGCCAAAGAAATTTAACAAAAAGATCTCCTGGATCAACTGAAAATAGTTATCGTTGTCGATTATATAATGGTGTACAAGATCAGATACATTGTAAGAATCTCTTCAACAAAACAAATTAAAGAATTTTGAATAACACGGAGTTGATTCATGGCGAGAGACTGCCGCATGTTGATGATTTTCCTTATTTGATCTGCCGATCGAGTGCCGTCCTTGTGAACGACGTTCAAGAATGTAATTTCCGAAACACAGAAATCATTAGTAAAAGATTCACGATCCAAGCGATGCCCTGAAGTTTTTCTATCCGTTGCCAGATGTTCGGCAAATGTTGCTGCAGTTGAAAGTCGAAGGCGCAGTTTGGCTTTTACACTGACTTTGTCAATGTGTCCTCCTCGAGTGATGAAATTAGATCTGCTACACCTTTACCCATGTCAACAGAAGTAAGTCAATTGTTTATGAATATCATCTACCAATATACTTTACCGCAATTAATAATATAGTCATCCGTATACGTATGTTAGTAATCCCCATTTAAACCCAAAATGTACAATCCAATTGTGATTTCTCCATGGAATATTTTTTGCGAATATTTATAGAATGGCAGACGCCCGAAGGCCACTTGATTTCAGTCGAGATATTTGATCTTGTATCAGTGAATTCAAGGGAGACACAACTATAACAATACACGAACCGTCCTGAGTAGATATCTCAAATGATTTCCATGGAGAAAGAAAATGGACTTGTTTATTAAATACGATCCCTTGCAAACATCAACAATGGGTCAGATGAAAATCAGAGACTTTCCATAGAAAGCGTTGGCAGGATACAAATTATAAATAACATCTTTTGTCGAATAAATAATATATGTTTAAGTACATTTAAGAGTTTGTTAAGGCCCGTTTATACGGGCAAATTGAATGTCAAAGATATTTTGCTCGTGTAGATGATAAATTTGTGACAAATTTATTGTGACAAATGCATTTAATTTGAACAAAAGCTAGCATGCTAGCTTTTGATCAAATGCATTTGATCAAATAAAATTTGTCAAAATAAAATTTGCTCGTGTGCTTTACGACAGTATTATTTGAAAGCCCTGCACAGTTGTTTTGATGCAGGACCCAAGAGCACGGAGATCTGTATGTTTAAATTGCAACTCTTGTCGAAGTTTGAACACAATGTTATCAATCGTGTAATTTAACCTGGCGAAATTGAATAAATAAATACTTTCCAAACAAAGAACTTGCTTAGTTGGTTCGGCTTCAGTACAGTATGTTGTTATGAAATGCGCTATTTAGAACAACGAATTCCAAACAAGCAAGAAATGCAATGAAACTCGAGCATCTCCGTTCGAGTCTCCGTTGAAATTATCAACTTTGCTTCTATGGCCTGGCAGCATGTGAATGACAAAAAGAACACAAACGCGCGCATAATTGTCAATTTGACAAGAAGTATTCCTCGAAGTATTCAATACAAATTATACAATGACAAATTGCGATATAAAGTGCTCTCAAATTACACTTTTTGCAATTCAAACCAATACGTCCGCTCCTTGCCAACGAATTTTACTATTGCAAAGTGGAAGCATTGTAATTTAGATTTGTCCATCCCTCCCTTGGTAATTGAATATCCTGGGAGCCACGTGACCAGCCGGCACCAGGGTCTTTCCGCAGCTTGGGGCGTGCGAAGGTAAGAGCCTGGGTACGAGGTTGAGGACAAGGTTCCTGACGCTGAGGACAACGTTCTAGACGCTGAGGACAAGGTTCCAGACGCTGGGGACAAGGTTCCTACGGCTGAGGACAAGGTTCCTGACGCTGAGGACAATGTTCCTGACGCTGAAGACAAGGTTCCTAACGCTGAGGACAAGGATCCTGACGCTGAGAACAAGGTTCCTAACGCTGAAGACAAGGTTCCTGACGCTGAGGACAAGGTTCCTCACGCTGAAGACAAGGTTGCTGACGCTGAGGACACGGTCGCTCACGCTGAGCACGAGTTCCACACGCTGAGGACAAGGTTCCTGACGCTGAGGACAAGGTTCCTGACGCTTAGGACAAGGTTCCTGACGCTGAGGACAAGGTTCCGAACGCTGAGGACAAGATTCCTAACGCTGAGGGGAAGGTTCCTGACGCCGAGGACAAGGTTCCTGACGCTGATGACAATGTTCCTGACGCTGAGGACAAGGTTCCTGACGCTGAGGACAAGGTTCCTGACGCTGAGGACAAGGTTCGTAACGCTGAGCCCAAGGTTCCTGACGCTGAGGACAAGGTTCCTGACGCTGAAGACAAGGTTCCTGACGCTGAGGACAAGGTTCCTGGCGCTGAGGACAAGGTTCCTGACGGTGAGGACAAGGTTCCCAAGTTGAGGTCAAGATTTCTGACGCTGAGGACAAGGTTCCTGACGCTGAGGACAAGGTTCCTGACGCTGAGGACAAGGTTCGTAACGCTGAGCCCAAGGTTCCTGACGCTGAGGACAAGGTTCCTGACGCTGAGGACAAGGTTCCTAACGCTGAGGACAAGATTCCTAACGCTGAGGACACGGTTCCTCACGCTGAGGACGAGCTTCCTGACGCTGAGGACAAGGTTCCTGACCCTGAGAACAAGGTTTCTGACGCTTAGGACAAGGTTCCTAACGCTGAGGACAAGGTTCCTAACGCTGAGGGCAACGTTCCTGACGCTGAGGACAAGGTTCCTGACGCTGACGACAATGTTCCTGACCCTGAGAACAAGGTTTCTGACGCTTAGGACAAGGTTCCTAACGCTGAGGACAAGGTTCCTAACGCTGAGGGCAACGTTCCTGACGCTGAGGACAAGGTTCCTAACGCTGACAGCAACGTTCCTGACGTTGAGGACAAGGTTCCTGACGCTGACGACAATGTTCCTGACGCTGACGACAAGGTTCCTGACGCTGAGGACAAGGTTCCTGACGCTGAGGACAAGGTTCCGAACGGTGAGGACAAGGTTCCTGACGCTGAGGACAAGGTTCCTGACGCTGAGGAGAAGGTTCCCAACGCTGAAGACAAGGTTCCTGATGCTGAGGAAAAGGTTCCTGACGCTGAGGACAAGGTTCCTCACGCTGAAGACAAGGTTCCTGACGCTGAGGACAAGGTTCCTGACGCTGAGGACAAGGTTTCTGACGCTGAGGACAAGGTTCCGGACGTTGAGGACAAGGTTCCTAACACTGAGGACAAGGTTCCTCACGCTGAAGACAAGGTTCCTGACGCTGAGGACAAGGTTCCTGACGCTGACGACAAGGTTTCTGACGCTGAGGACAAGGTTCCTGACGCTGAGGACAAGGTTTCTGACGCTGAGGACAAGGTTCCGGACGTTGAGGAGAAGGTTCCTCACACTGAGGATAAGGTTCCTCACGCTGAAGACAAGGTTCCTGACGCTGAGGACAAGGTTCCTGACGCTGGGGGACACGGTTCCTGACGCTGAGGACAAGGTTCCTAACGCTGAGGTGAAGGTTCCTCACGCTGAGGACAAGGTTCCTCAAGCTGAAGACAAGGTTCCTCACGCTGAAGACAAGGTCCCTGACGCTGAGGACAAGGTTCCTGATGCTGAGGCAAGGTTCCTGACGCTGAGGACAAGGTTCCCAACGCTAGGACAAGACTTCTGTCGCTGAGGACAAGGTTCTTGACGCT
This sequence comes from Paramuricea clavata, assembly GCA_902702795.2. Classification (NCBI taxonomy): domain Eukaryota; kingdom Metazoa; phylum Cnidaria; class Anthozoa; order Malacalcyonacea; family Plexauridae; genus Paramuricea; species Paramuricea clavata. The sequence continues at coordinate 9,584 of CACRXK020015718.1, forward strand.
GAGGACAAGGTTCCCAACGCTGAGGACAAGGTTCCTGACGCTGAGGACAAGGTTCCTAAGGGCTGAAGACAAGGTTCCTGACGCTGACAACAAGGTTCCTGACGCTGAGGACAAAGTTCCTGACGCTGTGGACAAGGTTCCTAAGGCTGGGACACGGTTCCAGACGCTGAGAACAAGGCTCCTAACGCTGAGGACAAGGTTCCTGACGCTGAGGACAAGGTTCCGGACACTGAGGACAAGGTTCCTGACGCTGAGGGAAGGTTCCTGACGCTGAGGACAAGGTTCCCAACGCTGAGGACAAGGTTCCTCAAGCTGAAGACAAGGTTCCTCACACTGAAGACAAGGTCCCTGACGCTGAGGACAAGGTTCCTGACGCTGAGGACAAGGACGCTGAGGACAATGAGGACAAGGTTCCGGACACTGAGGACAACAATGTTCCTGACGCTGAAGACAAGGTTCCTAACGCTGAGGACAAGGATCCTGACGCTGAGGACAAGGTTCCTGACGCTGAGGACAAGGTTCCTAACGTTGAGGACAAGGTTCCTAACACTGAGGACAAGGTTCCTGACGCTGAGGACAAGGTTCCTCACGCTGAAGACAAGGTTGCTGACGCTGAGTGAGCACGAGTTCCTCACGCTGAGGACAAGGTTCCTGACGCTGAGGACAAGGTTCCTGGCGCTGAGGACAAGGTTCCTGACGGTGAGGACAAGGTTCCCAAGTTGAGGACAAGATTTCTGACGCTGAGGACAAGGTTCCTGACGCTGAGGACAAGGTTCCTGACGCTGAGGACAAGGTTCGTAACGCTGAGGCAAATGTTCCTGACGCTGACGACAAGGTTGCTGACGCTGAGGACAAGGTTCCTGACGCTGAGGACAAGGTTCCGGACGGTGAGGACAAGGTTCCTGACGCTGAGGACAAGGTTCCTGACGCTGAGGAGAAGTTTCCGGACGTTGAGGAAAAGGTTCCTCACGCTGAGGACAAGGTTCGTGACGCTGAGGACAAGGTTCCTGACGCTGAGGACAAGGTTCCTAAGGCTGGGGGAGTGTATCTAAGTCGAGAGTCGAGAGTAAAGGTCGAAGAGTAAAAGTGAGAGTCGAAGTAAAAGCGAGAGTCGAGAGTAAAAGTCGAGAGTCGAGAGTAAAAAGTCGAGAGTCGAGAGTAAAAGTCGAGAGTCGATCGAGAGTAAAAAGTCGAGAGTCGGCAAATGTCATCAGAAACAACAAAGTCAAAATATTTTTATTTTTTAACCACGTTTAACACAATCTATATATATATATATAGCTTTACATAGCCATTCCGTAACAAGTACCAACGGCTGAAATACAAACTTTCCATTGCTAGTATTTGCTACAAGTCCTACAACAGTCAATAATTAGTGGCGGAAATTCACTTTTTCCGGGGGGGAGCAAAGCCTCCTAAATTTCCGACAAAACTTTGAAATTTCCGACGTACCCCCCCCCCCATTTGCACTCGAAAAGACTGTTTTTAGCCCTCTTTGCGGTGGCCCCCCGCCTTTTCACATGTCATTTCATTCTAACTGACGCATGTAAAAGCGGGAAGGAATACCGAAGGATGGACAGTAATATATAAGGAAGCGATAAAACTAGTTGTTATTTATAGATAATAGTTATTATTACTGAATGTTGTGGCTAAATTTTTGCGAAAGTTTTTGTTTTATATTATATTGGATTATTCCTTTGATTGCATGTATATGCCTCTTGTTTACTTTAATTTCGAGAATTTGAGCTTACTAAATTATGTTTCGCAAATATTGTTTGCTTTATGTTCCGATACACGGGAAATGAAATTAGTTCAGCCGTCATAGGCGTACGGGCGGGAAAAATCAGGTAGGGAGCCAGAAAGAAATTTACCCGACTTTTACCCACTGAATAAAATTTTCCGTGTAACTAAATTTCCAAAATTGTCGTTGGGAAGTAGACAAAAATATTTTCCTATTTGTCGATTCCTCGTTACTTTTACATATTTCTGGTATTTTCAAATACCATATTGCATGTACTGTTTTCTTTTTAAATTTATTTCCCTCAACTTTTGCCCGAATTTATACGTTTATAATTTGCATGATTTTATTTTGACTGGGAGGCGGGACTGCCTCCCCCCCCCGCCCGTACTGCTATAATCAGCCGTTGTTACGGGTCGGTATATATATTGTGTTAAAAATATTTTGACTTTGTTGTTTCTGATGACAATTTTGCCGACTGTCGACTTTTTACTCTCGTCGACTCTCGACTTTTACTCTCGATCGACTCTCGACATTTTACTCCCGGACTCTCGACTTTTTACTCTCGACTCTCGACTTTTACTCTCGACTACGACAAAATTTCTGACGCTGAGGAGAAGTTTCCGGACGTTGAGGAAAAGGTTCCTCA